>VWZT01010242.1:414187-455817 GCA_013397055.1 Pachycephala philippinensis | reverse complement strand
CCGGGGCGCTCCCCAGCCCTGGGGACGGTCTGGGCCCCCCGCGGGGCGTGGCTCGCTCCCGCTCCTCCCGGCTGGCGGGGCAGGCAGGGAGAGGGGCCGGCCACGGACTGAGCGCGTTTCCCTGGGGCCGGCGGCTTTCTCAGTCGCCACAGCGGTCTCGTCCTCAGAGCTGTGTGGTTCTGGCTGTCCTGCTTCGGCCTGCCCGGAAAACTGCGTGGTCAGAAAGCGATCTTAAAATCACAGAATCAGAGAAAGGTTTGGGTTGGAAGGGCCTTCAAAAATCATCTGGTTCCAACCCCGTGTCATGGGCAGGGACACCTTCCACTAGACCAGGTTGCTTAAAGCCCCATCCAGCCTAGTCTTGAACACTTCCTGGGATGGGGCATCCACAGCTTCTCTGGGAAACCTGTTCCTGCGCCACACCCCGCCTCAGTAAAAAAATTCATTTTCATTAATGAAAATTTCAGTATCTAATCTAAACCTACTCTTGATTTAAATCTGTTACCCCTTCCCCTGTCACTACAGACCCTTGTAAAAAGTCCCTCTCCAGCTCACTTGTAGACCCCCTTTAGGTACTGGAAGGTGCTGTAGGGTTTCCCCAGAGCCATATTGATGCTTATTTTTCAAGGGTGAAAAAAGTGCTCCCCCATTCCTAGCTAGGAAGAAAAAGCCAGGAAATTCAGGTGTGAAACAGGTGTCTTAGGGAGTAGCGGGTCACTACATTTCCCTGCGTTTTACAAGAATTCTGTCTCTTGACAAAATGCAGCGTAACTCCAATTTGGGGTCTGTTTATCCTAAAAGTCTGGGTCTTTGTATGCTGCTCCTTATTGCTATGGTGTAGATTGCTTTCATGGGGGCCTTTTCTTTTTCCTGGTTCTGTTATATCTGTTATAGCTGTATATTATCAACTTTTCTTGTAGGAGCAACTGGTCATGGTTGAGCTATCAGGAATTATTGATTCAGACTTCTTAGAAAAATGTGAAAACAAGTGCAAGATTTTGGTGAGTGATTACAGCACAATAGGAAAGGGGTAAGTTATGGCAGATGTGAATAAGGGACTGAGGCTGCTTCTAAATTTCTTGATGTTGATAACATTAGTTCAAATCTTTGATAGAGAATTATGTGTGTTGTATTTGGCTGCATGTTGTGGGTTCTCTTTCAGAAACAGTATAAAGTCTTTGAATATATTATTGTGTAAATACAAGCAAACTTTTTCACAAGTATATCTAAGCTTGGACCAGTAACTGCTCTGATTTCATGTTTTAAGTAAATTTTTTTTTAAATTATGTATTTCACACATTTTAAAAAATTGTTAATCACACTTCTTCAAATAACTGGAATACAGCTGGCAGGTAAAGCAAAATATTTAAAATTTGCACTGTATTTGCAATGGGGTTTTTTGCAGATGTGTCCTGGCAAGTTCAAGTCTTGTAAAGGATAACTGGGTATTAAGCATCTGGTAAACAGTTTTGGATGCTGTTTGCTTCACTGCGAGGTTATTGTAGGAATCTGGTTTCCCTTTCCTGTTCCTTTTGAGTTTTTAAATTAGACATTCTGCTCTGTGTTACTCTGTTTAGCAAGTTTTCTGTGATGCTGGTCACATAAAGGGAAGACAGTCTCCAATTCTGCATAGTCCACAAAGGAATGCAAATCAGCCAAAGAAATAAAATTTTTAATATAAACCCCCCATAATGCTATTGCTTAGTACTGATGTGTTATTATTTTTATTGATTTCTTGTAGGAAAAAAAACCCCACAAAAATATGTTAGCTTAGTGTTCTTGGTGTTCTCAATTTATGCAGAAGAAAGAGAACCCCAGAGCTTAAATCTTGTTGATTCTGTACTTTTGAAACACAGAAATATCTAAGAGGAAAATTGCACTAATTCATATTCACCTGTGTGATATTCTGCATTTTATGCAATTTACCACATAACGCCTCATCTTCAAAAATTTAGCATGTTCTTGTCTTCATGTCCTGAATAATTCTGATGTTCACAAGGTGCTATTCAAAGTCATTTTGCCTTAATTAGTGTATTCTGTTCAGACATTGCTTGTTATCAAAATACAGTATGTAGGTTTATCTTACATAATAATAATAATGGGATCCTGATCTGTGTCTTTAGAAAACCTGTGCTATAGAGGAAGGGAATAAGCTGATGGAAGTGCTTCCCTACTCTTCCACTCCTTGTTTAAAAAAATAAAATAGCAACAATTTCCAACTCCTTCACAATATAGATACAGAGTAATCCCAGAAGCTTCTATGGCCCTGCAGCGGCACTTCTGGTGTAACGCCTTATGCTGGACTTCTTCACCTTGTGTATTTTCCAATTTGAAAGTTATTCTGTTTTCCAGAACTTGCATTAATTGAAGCTTAGAAAATAACATCATCTTCATGCAAACACTTAAAGTTTTGTTAATTTGAAATGGAGGTTACATTAATTTCGTAGAGGAAATAACAGCTCTTTAACTTAGATAGATCATTGGCTGCAGTTTTATCTAAATTTATTTTAATATACTAGAGCATTTTCTATACAATTTCTATACAATTCTGTACTAGGTTTTATTGTGATTACTAGAAGAGTGTTATCTGGTATACTTTTGTGTTTAATATACTTAAAGGAACATGTATGATGAGGAATTGATGTAACCTGCTATGTCTGTCTTTGCTGGTCTTACAGTGAGAAATTCACCTGGGCTAACACAGACCTGACATTGTGCAATTTTATCCTTCTTTTTGTAGGGAATAGAGACAGAGAGGCCCATTTTACAAGTGGACAGATATGTATTTGCAGGAGAATATGAAGGTAGGAAAAATTGTGTGAATACAATCTCTCCCTTTTCATGTGATCCCAAAGAACTTTCTGAACATCAGGTAGTTTTACTGCAATTGGTTGGTCCTGTGAGATGCTGAAGTTGTGGGTGGTTGTATAACACCATGTAGAGCACCAGCAGTCTGAGTTCACTGCTAAATTAACCATGCATCCATGGTGCTTCTAGGAAAGTCTGCCTGGAAGCTGACTCTGGGGTGCACCAGCTAGTATTACTGCAGACAAAAATGTGGGATATAAAATGTCTTAAAGTGCTCATTGTCCCCTGTGTAAGCAGGACTGACATGCTGTGCAATCTGTAGTTCTCTCATTTGCCCTATGGTGACAACACTGGTCTGGAAGAAAATGGTCTGGGATCCTCTCTTGTAGTGACTTCCGATGACTCTGATACTCCTGTCTGTTCCTGAGTTCCTTACCAGCGCTGGGCCTCTGTGAGGGGCTGGAAGTCAGAACATTCCCACAGCTGAGCCAGTGGGCACAGTATCTGCAGCTGATATAAATGAGTCTCTGAAACTTTCTCACTTTGTTTTTCATAGATACCTTAGGAACCTGTGTGGTTTTTGAAGAAAACACAGAGCAAGGTAATTGTCGTGATTTGATGTTCTGTTCATTTCAGCAGCTGGGGAGGTTAAAAATATTTATCTTATTTCAGTTGCTAGTGGAATTCACTATAATGATTGGGGTTTGGGTATTGTTTTTTCTCCTCTCTTCTTAGTAGATGCAGAAGGCAACCAAAAAGTACAGCTGAAATACAAGTGCCACACAGTGAAGAAGTTGAACATGACACGGACCCTTCTGACAGAAAAGAAGGAAGGAGAAGAGAATGTTGGTGAGTGCTTCTGCTTTTATGCATGTCGACATGGGTCAGTTATGCTTGGGAGGGTCAACCTTTATTAAGTGTTTGATTCAAGAGCATGCAGGAAGTTAAAGGAACTTTCTTCTTCAGGCACCTAATGTGTATATTTAAATGGAAAAAATTAAATACATTTCTGACCAGTGCTGCCTCCGGAGATAGTTAGTAGGAGATTCCAACAAAGAAATGTAAGAGCAAGGCAAACATATGCAGGTGCTCCCTGGTGTGTTCTTCTGTCATCTAAAAGTTTTAAAATCAGAGGCGCTGTTTAGTAGTTCTTTGTTGATTTTGGTTTTTCCTACTACCATTACTTTTTCTAATGACTTTCTGAGTCTCTGTAATTATTGGAAAGCTATAATGTCCTTAGTAAGAAGTTCCATGTTGTATGTACTAGAACTGAACTGTACTTACTGAATTTACAGTTAAATGGAAATGAATTTAAATTACTTGCAAAGACATACCAGAAGACCACTCATATTGATTTTCATTCTGTAGGCAGAACTCAGGGCTCATATGTTTGCTTTATTTTTTTTTACAAAAGTCAGTACTTCTACATAACACTGAGCATCCTACTATATATAGCACTATTCATTAGAACTCTCCTACTCCTTATAGCTGTTTTTTTTCACTCAAGTCGGTGTTGCTACTTCATATTTAAGAATATATAGCCATTTTACCTTAAATTTGAGCAGTCAGCTGGACACTGGCTATAGGAGGTATAAAATGAGATGTCATCTAGAATCTAATCAAACATCAGCATTCTTATCAACACCATGTACCTCTTCTCTCCATAGAATTAATTATGTAATATTAAACTGAAACTATTATTGTGATAGCATAGGTAATATTAAATTGAGACTAGAGAGTATTTTGCTTAATACAAAGGTCTTTTTTATTCTGGAGCAGCAATACTGATGATAATTACCGAAAACCACTTTGTTTCCGTACTGTGACAGAAATTTAACTTGTGCATACAAAGTAACTACACCACCTTGTGAATCGGCAACATGTACTGAGTAAAAATCAAAATGGCAGTGGAATCCCATTTCTGTTTGGGGTTGCTTTCAACCAGTTGTCCCAACTTGTTCTTACACTTGAGTTAAAGAGAGTGCAAGAACTTGCGTCCTCTCTCTGTTGTCATTACCTATTGCCAGAAGGCCTAATATTAGATAAACAAACATTCTGTTCTCTTAACTGCATTTGTGAAATATTTTCTATGCATTTTAATTTATGTTTAAGTTATTTTAAGGGTCTAAGGGTGGCATCAGACACCTAAATACAACAGGAACTGCCATACTGAATCAGAGCAAAGATCTTTTTAGTCCTGCATTGTATTTCTGACTATGAAAAGTAGTAAATGAGTATGTGAAAAGTAATAGGAGAGGGACATACACATCTTTCTATCCTAAGTGGTTCTTTTACTTAGATCTTGGTCAGGCTCAGCCTTAGGAACAGTGAACTTAAACTAAGAAAAAACTGCTGTTAACTCCTTTTGCCACTAATAGAATTTTCCTTCTTTGCATTAGGTGGAGTAGAGTGGTTACAGATCAAGGACAGAGATTTTTCCTACAGCAGGCCTAATATGATTTGCAGTTTTCTTCATGAAAAGGATGATTCTGAGGAGTCAGCTCAGGCCCAAGATAAATTGACTGAAGAGTCAGAGGGAGAGGTGAGTGGCAAAGAAAATTCCAACATGAAATGTGACTTGGAGAAGCAGGACACCTTGGAAATAGATGCCTCTGTTCCTCTGCCTGACAGCTCTGCTTCTGGGGCAGAGGAATCTCCTTCTGGAAATGCTGCCTTAGAGGATGTACCTCCATGATATTAACTCTGATCTTTTCATGATTTCTTCACGGAATTAATGGGCCAACTTTTATAGACCATGACATGATTTCCACTTTATCTGAAAAATGAAGAGTGGAAAAACAGACATTGTGTTCTTGTGCATTGCTTTTGTGTTTGAATTATGGTGGGAAGGGCTTAAGTGTTTTTTTAAATTACTGACTGGAAATGTGTGTATCCCTACCTCAAAACTGAACAAGTGGAAATGGTTACATAATTAAAAGAAACTCTTACATTAGAAAAATGTCAGTCTGGAACATTTTGTAAAAAGAAAGAAACATCATTGTTTAAAATAAAGTCCTGAATTTTTCAAGTACAGCTTCACCTTGGGTGTTGTATTCAGCCACATACTGTGTCTGCTCTTTCAATAGCTGCAATACTGTAGCTATTGAAAGAAAACAAATCACATAAGTGTGGCTTTTATTGACTGTTTGAATACTCATCGAATTGCTTAGTTTGGGTTCTCTCTAGTGTCCTTTGTCTCCTTGATCGAGCTTAGGAATCTTTCATGTGGGAGGGGACTTTAGGAGGTCTCTCATCTAGCTTCCTATGTAAAATAGGGTCAACACTGAATTCAGGGCAAGTTGCTCAGGGCTTTGTCCACTCAAGTCTTGAAAACCCCAAAAAATTTGTCAGCAAGTGAAATCTAGGTCTTAAAGAGGCATCTGTCACTCTCCTTCCCCCATTTTCTGTATAACATAATGTGTGTTATACAAAAGGAAGTGTGGTCACCCTCTTTTTCTTTTTCTTCACAGTAACTTCTTGCTCAAATCTTCCTCTGGCATTTTTCTGAAGGTTTTTATACTTAAGATCCTGTACCCATGCAACAGTGGCTTCCCAGACTGGTCCATGTGACCGTATGGTGGTGCCTAGGTTGCCTCAATCTGTGGGTTGATCCTGCTACATCATTTATACTGCCACACACTTCTATATCTATATAGTTGAGTGTGTGGTGCACTTGGGATAGTATTTTTAAAAGCACAACAATTTTTAAACATTAAACATTTTCTCCCTGACCCTTCTGCTTTCCTACCTTTCTCTACCCCCTTCAAAACAGTGTAACTGCAACAGTGCAGTGAGGATGGGAACACTTAATTAATTCCAGCATAATTATGTAATACTTTAATTAGTAATGATCAGAGGAGAAGCTCACCCCCAGCGTTGTTCACAGCACAGCATCAGTAAAGAGAAGTCATTAAAACTGCAACAGTTTCAAACCATCAATCCCATTATTCTCTTTTTTTTTCTGTGTAGAAGTAATTTGAATCGTAGGGGAAAGGGATGCAGGGAGAGGAAGAAGAGGCAACATGTTCTGTGTGCCTCCAGCCTGGGTGTGGATCTTTCACATGGCAGTGTTGCATTTGAGGTTTCGGGGAGACCACTCAGCCGTCCCTCTGGATTTAACCGCAACCATGGAAGTTTAAAAACATCATCATTCACACTCGATTTGTGTGGTGCTGATAGATACAGGGCAATTATAAGTGGAATAACGATCCTGGGAATACGCATGCTCTCGTGTGCCGGAGGGAGTGTTTGCGGTGCACTTGGTGGCAGCTGAGCCTCCTGCAGAGAAGGGCTGGGGGCGAGAGGTCGAGCGCTCTTGCCTTGGCTGCTTCAGCCACTGAGAACACAGAGGTGCTTCAAGAGTTTGCTCTCTGTCAGAATGCAAACACAGCAACTCTCTCATGCTTTGTTAAGCGATTGCTTAGTCTGTCACTATGTATGAAATTGTTTTCCTTATGTACAAGGAGTATGCAAGCAGAATTGGTTTCTGGCCTTCTCAACCTTTTCTTTCAGTGCTTTATTGAAGCTGTTTCTTTGTTCTAGTTCATCTGGTAATCAGTATTATTTTTTGAAAACATGTATATCATAAACTATGAGTACATTCATAATGCTGAGTTTTTTTTTATATTTTAAATGTTATCTCTAATGGTCGAGCTTCTGTTTCTATTATTATTAACCCTAACTTTTGCAACCATACAACCTCTGGGTGAAGAACCTTTTCCTGATATCCAACCTAACCCTCCCCTCACACAACTTCAGGCCATTCCCTCGGGTCCTGTCACTGGGCACCACGGAGAAGAGATCGGTGTCTGCTCCTCCTCTTCCCCTCACTGGAAGCTGTAGACTGCAATGAGGTCTCCCCTCAGTCTCCTGTTCTCCCGGCTGAACAGACCGAGTGCCCTCAGCGGCTCCCGGTACGGATTCCCCTCCAGACCCCTCGCCACCTGGGACGAGCGTGTGGAGCCCGCGGGCGCCCGGCGCCCGCGGCCGAGCCCCGCGCATGCGCCCTGCGGGGCGCTCCCAGCCGTGCCCCGTGTCCCACCCACTCCGCTCTCCCGGCGGATGTGACGCCGCACGGCGGCGGCCGCACATCCTGCCGCACGTGAGGGCAGCGATGGAGGCGCTGGACCGGGTCGTGTGAGTGTACCGGGGGTCCCCCGCGCTGGGAAACGGGAGTGGGCGGCGGCCCGCGGGGGTTTGCAGTGGGGGAGCCAGCAGGGAGAAAAGCCTTATGGAAAACGTGCTGGAAAGAGGAAAACCAAGCGCTGCCGTCTTTTTAGTAGTGGCCAAACAGCCTTTACTCAGTCGGTAGCTTAAAAGAACCGCGGTGACCAGCTGGTGTTGAATTTGTGTATTTCTGTACAGTTGAGAGAATGCTTTTCATCTCTGAAGTTTCATTGATGCCCAGCGACAGGATGGGGAGCAGTTGCCATAAACTAAAACACAAGAAGTCCTACCTCAACCTGAGGAAGAACTTCTTTACGTGGAGGGTGGCAGAGCACTGGCACAGGCTGCCCAGGGAGGTCGTGGAGTGTCCCTCTCTGGAGACATTCCAAACCCACCTGGACACGTTCCTGTGTCACCTGCTCCAGGTGACCCTGCCTTGGCAGGGGAGTTGGACTCGGTGATCTCCAGAGGTCCCTTCCAATCGTGACAATTCGGGTGGGGGGGTAGGGGGTGTGGTTGTTTGTTTTAAAGAAGAAATTAAAATTAATGCTTTACTGAGAAGATAATCTAGTGGAGAAATGTAATTCTTAAGTCATGTAGCCACTGACGTGTATAAGGTCTGTGCCCCTGCGAAGGCTGAGGCTGCGGTATTTCCCCTGAGTAGTGCCCAGTGCTGCTCTCTTGTTCCTGACAACAGATGTGCCATACTTGTGCTTTTATTTTGGGTGCCATTGGTGGTCTTTGAGGAACTTTGTTTTCTTCTCAAAAGCAAGTTTGTGGCTTGTGGAGGGAGCTGGTGTGAGGGGAAGACTTCAGCCTGTCAGTAGGCTGGGAATTCTTGTATCGCTTGAGCTCTAAATAAGCAGAAACTGAAAAGCACTGTAAAATCACCTTTGCTAATTTCGGGGGACAGAGAGGAAGAGGAGTGGCAGTAAAACACGTTCACCTGAGACAGGGCTTTTGGCATTGGTTGTAATTCTGCAGGTTGGGATTAAGTCATTGAAATAAGTTACTTGAACACAGTTTGTTCCAATTCTTGTTTGATTTCACTGTTTTCTGCAGCGTCAGGTCTTGTTACGTATATTAAGTTTTTAACTATTAATTTATTGTTACAGAAAGCCTAAAACTAAGAGAGCAAAAAGATTTCTTGAGAAGAGAGAACCGAAGCTAAATGAAAATACAAAAAATGCTATGCTCATAAAAGGAGGAAATGCAAACTTAACAGTGACTGAAGTGCTTAAAGACATTGTAAGTTGTTGGACATAGTATGCAACCTTCCTCTCTCTTTCTTACAATTTGCTGTCTCTGCTGCACTATCAGTATTTTCATACTCTCCCTGTACCCTAAATCTCAGACTGACCAGTACTCCAAAGGTGTCGTTACCTACTTCTTAGTGGAGATTATTTTCTTCCAGTTTCTTCTTTGCCAGAAGTTTTGAGCTTCCTCTCTTATTTTTTCCGCAATTGTCCGCTATATAAGGTGAAGTGTTGCTAAGTCCATTTGAAAACAAGAGGATTAGGTACAGAACTGGGACTGTATCACACAGCTAAGTCATATCCCAGAATCCTGTAAACTGACTGTGTGTATTGATGGGGAGCCTTCAGCCTCTCCTAAAACTTTAAGCACCAATCGTGTCTCTTAACTCCATAGCTCAAAATATTATAGCTGTTCCTACACTCGTTTTTCTCTTTGCTTTGTTGTTTTCCTATTATTTTATGCTTCTTATAATCAAGTTGTTGTTCTTTCCCTGTTTTTCCTTATGCCCCTTTGAAGTAGAGGGATTGCATTACATGGCTTTGATTTCAGCTGTTTCTCAGTTATTTTGTTATTTTTTAGTTTCTACAAATAATTCCTTGTGCAATTAATTTGGAAACAAGATTCTCACCTGCTCAAAGGGTATTACTGTGAGCAGGCCTTTTGAGGTACCTTCTTCTAGCCTGATCTGCATAGTTACTGTTTCATGTGATCCTGGAAACTATTGGGTTATAGGAACAACAGTGCTGTGCATGTTTTAGAGATGACGTGTTAAACTTTGTGTTTTGCAGTATGCTGTGAAGAAGCCTTTTGCTGTACTGTATAAAAGGTAAGTGATCTCACTTAGACATCTTTGAGTCTTCTGACAGCTTTTGGTAATTTCAGAGCATGAATAGAGGTGCTGTCTAGCATGGGGGCTTGAACAGTGGCCAGGGTGCAGAAGATGACTGATTGATTATAATTTTCAATAGACTGGAAACAAGGTACATTGGTCCTGAGCCCTGTTCTGTGGCAGGTGGTACAGAGCAGGATTCAGCTCTAATTCTTGCTCAAAATGGGAACCCAGTGTCTGCATGAATGGAGGGCAAAGACAGTTGTAATAGTTAAATTTAACATTGAATGAAAAAGCAAAGGCAGTTGTTCATCATGTGTCACTGGTGGTGGTGTCCTGGAAGTCAGGCCCCAGGAGACAGGAAATACAGAGGAAAGTACTTAGAATGGCAATGGTGGCACTAAGGCATTCCTGGCAGTATTAATATGACTTGTGGTTTGAACTCAAACTGAGCCTCTGCTGCTGGAGTTTCTGGTAGAATGCAGAACTTTTTATTATCAGAGAACCAATAAGAAGTGGCTATCTGGGCCTGTTCTTCTTTTTTTTTTTTTTTCTTCTTTTAACTTGTTTTTTTTTCCCCTCCTCTCAGGAAAAACATTACCAGGCCTTTTGAGGACCAAACATCATTGGTAAGTATAAACAGTGTTTTCTCTTATAACAATTTTGAGCACACTATCTTCGTGTGCTAAAAGATGAACCATCAGGAAAGAAAAATAGCCTGTCTGAACAGAATTATGGCTGGAACTCAGGGATGAAAAGAGAGTATATTGCCTTTGGAAGAGCCAGGCTACTCAGGAGGAACACAAAGAGGTTGTGAGGGTATGCAGGGAGAAAATAAGAAGGGCCCAAGCCCAACTAGAATGTAATCTGGTTACTGCCATTAAAGACAATAAAAAACGTTTTTACAATTACATCACCAACAAAATGAGGGCTAAGGAGAATCTCCATCCTTTACTGGATGCAGAGGGAAACACAGGGACAAAAGATGAGGAAAATGCTGAGGTACTTAATGCCTTCTTTTCCTCGGTCCATAACAGCAACACCAGTTGCTCTCTGGGGACCCCTGAGCTGGAAGAACCTCGCAGGGAGCAGAATGAAGCCCCCATAATCCAGGAGGAAATGGTTGGTGACCTGCTACACCACTTAGACACACATGGCTATGGGGCTGTGTGGGATCCATCAAGGGTGCTGAGGGTGCTGGTGGGAAAGCTGACCAAGCCCCTTTCACTCACTTAGCAGCAGTCCTGGCTGACTGGCTAGAGGCATTTTTTTAAAAGGGCAGTTTTGCAATGTATGTGTTGTTGCAGTATGTGCAGGACATTTTGGGGCATTTGAGTTTTTTGCGTATTTTTAATAAAGTATACAGCTCTTAGAGAGTGTACAGATATCAACACACAGTGATTAACAGAGCTGTGTGAGCATGTTTCAAGGGGAGTCTCCTCTGGTCTGTTCTTGGCCTGTCTAGAGTCAGCATTTCTCAGTGGTCTGGCTGCAGAACTGGGTGCTGAGCTGTGTCATTTTTACATGCAATTAATCCAGCCTCTCCAGGTGTCTCTGACCTCCCAGAGGGGCAGAGCTGCAATGTCCTCTCTGAGCTGCTGCTGTTGCAGGGGTGGGAGGTGAAGTGTCCTTCTGTGCTTCAAAACTGCCAAGTGCAGGTACATACTTGTGGGAAGCACTGGGTAAGTTATGTGTGTGTGTGTGTGTATCATTGAACCACTGTTGATACACAAGATGAGGAGCTGCCTTGGGAGGCAGAAGTGCATAAAAAGAGTTTAGAACTGGACATCTTTAGAAAAGAACTGCTGTAATGTTGGCTCGGGACACGGTACCATAATAGGTTCTCTAATCTATTCGTCCTGGAGAAAAGATCTCTGTGATAGTCACCACTGGCTTGGGTTTAAGTAGCATCTTAGTCTTAAATAGTAAATTGACATGAAGTTGCTCTGTAGTAGGACTCCTGTGCCAAGTGCAGATGTTGTTGGACTTGCTGTTGAGGGAATTAACTGGTTGTTCTGAAGCTGTCAGGCAAAGTTAATATGTTGCATAAAGCTTGGTTGGGAAACTACAATGAGGCATTACAACAGCAGCCAGCTTGCAAATACTTACTCATCAGGCAAGGAGAAGTGGTTGAAAGTATCTTGTGTAAAAGCAAATAATGAAGAATTATAAGAAAGGGTGTTATAGATAAAATGGCAAGAAAAAATTGCCTGACTTGTATTTTAAGATGCAATGGGAAATACAAAAAGAAATTATTTGAATCTTGAATCCAGCTCTCAGTTTTAGTGTAAGTGCTGAAAAACTCATGACATGCTCAAAACTCTTCTGGTAAGAGCAGTTGCTCTTCTCATTAAGCAGCTCCTAAACTTGTGTTTGTGCCATATACCTTTGCAGAATATTTTAAACCCTGTGAACTGCAACTCACAAGTTTGATTCTTTTCTTGAATTACAGGAGTTTTTTTCCAAGAAATCAGATTGTTCTCTGTTTCTCTTCGGCTCTCATAACAAGAAGCGACCTAACAACCTGATAATTGGTAATAAGTCTCACTTGGGTTTTTATTGGGATGATAGGTGTAGTTTTCAGTGAATATTTAAATATCTGGGTTTTCTTTTTTTACTCTCACAGGTCGGATGTTTGACTACCACGTGCTAGACATGATTGAGCTGGGCGTTGAGAAGTTTGTATCCCTAAAAGATATCAAGGTAAGGAATTGCTAATTCGGTACTTCAGCGACACCTACAGGTGGATTTTTTTGTTGCAATTTTTTCTGTGCCCTGAAGTGAACTAAGTTGTTTTAAAAAAGTGTTTCATGCAGTATATGAGGATTGGTAATTTGTGTACTCCAGACTGTTAATTTTGTGCTCTGCTTTTTAGTTGAATTTGGTTGGTCTCTTCTGTCCCTATTGATCACAGGTCACAGAAGTTTTTCATTCAGTGTTGAATGGCTGGCCACCTATCAAATCAAAAATATGTTCCCTAACACTGTCCGAATTTTTGTTGTTCTAAAATTCTTATTCCACAGAACAGTAAATGTCCTGAAGGCACAAAACCTATGTTGATATTTGCTGGTGATGTGTTTGATGTGAATGAAGAATACAGAAGACTGAAGAGCCTTCTTATTGGTCAGTATTTTGATTATTTGGGCAGTAGGATTGCATGGATCTGTAGTAATATGATCTGTTGGGAAAAGTTAGTTTGTCAGTTAATGTTTGCTTGTGTTCAGCACAGAAAGAAAACAAGAATGAGCTCTAGTAGGTTTCATGTCACATTAAATTAAAGTTAACTGATCCATGAGGACTATTAAAGGGAGGAAAAAAAAACTGTCCTAAAAGACTCTGAAGATGAAACTTCATGTTCACTAGAATTCATTACTTTGATTGTGGGAAAACTGTTATTTTCCAAAAAGTCTTGGCCTTATAATTGTACTGGGTCGTAACTTTTCTAACCAAATGATGTTTTGAAGTATCTAAATGCAAAGCAGTGGACTGAGTTCAGAGAGTGGGATATTTTTGCGTATAGAAAAGTCAGATCAGTATAATTCAGCTTCTGTTTTTGTAATGAAAGCTTTTTCTGTTGGAAATTCCACCAATTCTAACAAGCGTGCCGTTGCTTAGAATACTTGGAAAGAACAGGTGCAGTAAAAATCAGCTGTAGATAATAGTTGTGCCCTAACTTTAAGGCAGGCTTGGAGCTTAGGAAACAAACTGGCATGAAGTTTTGTACTATCTTAAGGTTGGAGGCTCTGGAAGATAAATCACATTGTAGCTTTTTCAGACATAGAAGTCTGAATACTGTGTCTCTTAACACTTATAAAATGCATCTTGTGTGGTAGAATTAGATCTAGAAAGTAGGGTAGTGTGTTTTTTCTTTTTAATAGTTGTCCTAAAAGCAGATTACTTCCTTTTTTTTTTTCCCCCTTTTTTTTTTAAGCTCTGGTGAAATGCTAAACCTGGCCCAATAAGAACAGTCTTGTTCTTTCAGTTCCATTCTTGGGTTTCTAGGCAAATGAGTAAATGATTGCCCTTTAGAAACAGACCCTAAAAATGAGAATTTTTTTCCTTAGTATTATTCCTTAAAGCAAGATGTTTCATCTGGAGTGAGACTGAAAGGGAGCAGGAGAGGAGTAAATTTTCATGCTCTCAGTGCAGCTGACTGATTCTTGGGGATGGATGAAAGGGTGGTAACTGAGTTTATACTTCTTTGAAGATGATTGAATACGAAGATAAGTGAGTTTTACTGCTGTGTGTTTGTGTCACTGTAAATAAGTATTTACACTGCAGGAAGCAGGTGCCTTTTCTGGAGTGTATCTTGTTCAGGCATCTGCACAGTGATGGGCATCCAGATGTGCTCCTGCACCCCAGGATCAAACAGCTGAAATGGGAGACATGCATAGTGAGATAGCTGCCCAATAACTGACTAGTCCTTCCTATTTCTCTTGATGTTTGTCTGTCCTTTCTCTTCTCCTATTTATTAGCCATTAATGACTTGGCAGTCAAATGTACTCCACACCCAATCTTTCTTCTTGAACATACCCCAGGTACTCCAGGTCTTAATTGTTCTGCTGACTTCTGTGAAATACCCAGATGCAAAACAATAGACAAAGAAAAAGGTTAAGGAGAGTAAAGGCTTGAAGGCATCACTAACCAATTAAAATAATTTGGGTATTAATCTGACCTGCTTCAAAACTACCCTTAACTGATAAGGAAGAAGTGATTAGTTCCATTTCTGCAAAAGATGGTACCTTTAAGCTGCAACTCTTGGTAAGAAAGATAGAAGAATGTCTTTATAACAACAGCTGCAAATATTTTGTTGCTGTACCACTATTGTTGGGATCCCAGAGGGAATATTAGATAGCTGACAGCTTCTTGTTGCCAAAGCAGTGTGATGCCAGTGATGCTGAGGAACAACCAAACTTTCATTGGCTTTTGTGATATCAAAAGGGCTTATGCATGTTTGTACTATCATGTTACAGCAGTTTCTTTGTAAAATTAAGGGCAAGGGTAAATTATTGTCTTCATGGTAACCAAACGCTACAGTCTGGTTAAACTGTGGAGTGGAAGAAGCTGTTCAGGAGAGATAAACGACAGATGCATTTTCTCTGGAGACCTGAAAGACAAAGACATCCCATTTTTTCTCTTTTGGTTTTCATTGCCCTCCAATGTGGCAGTGTAGGAGTTCATTTATGATATAAGTCTTGGAATGCAGTTAATGAAATTCTAATAACTTTTTATGCCTGTATGTATAAGATGTTTCAACTCTTTAAAACACTGCCTGCTTGTTGTTAGTTCTGTTATTGCACATCTATTTTACCCTAAAAATGGCCAGGCACTATAGGGCTTGTTTATACACTTTCTAAAACGTTGGTTTGCAGGAGATCTCTGCAGTTTTAGGTTGGCTGTCACCTTGGTCTTCAAACAGCCTTCCTCACACAGACTCTTTTTTAATGTTTGAAAAGATTTGAGGGCTTTTACTGGCCAGGAAAGGGGATGGCTGGGAATGTCTGGGATACAGTTTGAACTGCACTCATCTAACCATAGCTGCATAAATTACAGTGTTACCAGCTTTTGGATACGAATTAATACAGAATCATATTCCAAAATCAATTAGGAATTTAATCTGGAAATAGAAAGGTCCTGAAGAGCTCTCAGTAGGAAAGAGTAAATTAGACGTTCTGGAAACTTATTTGAGGACAAGGTGGAGAGAGAACTAGGGATGGAAAGAAAGGAGAAAGCAAGTCTCTAGTCCAACCAAAGCAAGAGTTGTAAATTAAGGGTACGTTAAAAAAACTTCAACTCTCTGGGTATACTGAAGTGTAAGGTTTCTGCAGCTGTTCAGTGTTGCCAGGAAACAAATTCCTGACCACCTGCGTTTATTGGAAGAGATCATCGTGTGGGTAAAAAGATGTATGATGCCACAGGAAAATATGAAAGGGAAGTGTTGCCAATAAAACCACTATGAATGTAAGCTTGTGTACCTGCAGAGAACTTATTGAAGGGAAAAAAATATGCCACAAGTGAACAAAATGTTTTATTTGCAGCTTTTCCTCTAACTGCAAGTTAGACTCGAAAGAAGAAGAGAGTATTTAATTGACCAAGGAAGTTTCCTGGGCTGACTCCAGCTGGTATTTGCCAGCAAAACTGTGTTTTGGATGTCACTCCAGTCCTGATACTCTTGCAAAAAGGTAGTGAAGGAAAAGACAAGTAGCCAAGGGATCTCAAAACGGGACAGAGCAGGAAAGAGTGATGTGTTTTGCATCCGTTAGCAGTTCTCCTATGTTTCAACATTGCCCTGCCATGTTTATTAGCACACCTTGTTCCCTTGGTCAAGGTCACATTCTTTCTCCACCCTCTGCATATGTTGGACAGATTGCTGTGCTTATTGCAGGCTCTCTGATTGCACAGTATATTTTCATAGCCTGATATAAGAACCTTGCTAGAGGCAGCTGATTTTGTATTTAACCTGTATTTCAGTGTTTTCTTTGCAAACTGAGCAAGTATTTGAAGTATCTTATTTTCATAGATGTGTTGCATCTATTTTCATAGATGTGTTGCTTAAAACATTAGACATAATGACAAATACTTCTTTACCTAGAGGACAGAGGTGCCTTGTTAGGAAGGGAGGTATGAAAGAAATGATGTATCTAAACTTTTTCCCAAAGTCAGAGACAGAAAATGTAGGTAAGAGTAGACAAGATGCAGTTTTGATCTGCTGTGTACTGCTTTTGATCCCTCTTTCTAGTCTTCCAAATCTGGCTATGATTAAGATTTAAGTATCAGGTTTGAATGATGTCTTTAAACAGATACCTGAGCAAATGGCTTCTCTGTACTGATCTGTGTTTGTCTGGGCATTTACTGGCCTAAACACCAAATAAGATAATTTTTTTTCTCTGACTTTCAAGATGAATATTTAAAATAATAGACAATACAATTATTCCAATTAGCTTAATAATGCAAAGTTAATGCTTTGAAAGTGTATTTGCACTTCTCCATGCACTTACATATAGGCAGTATATATGTAGGTAGCATGTATAGTGCTACCAAATTACCTTTGGAAAGTCACAGTGTTCCTGTCAGGATATCCACACACATTTGGATTCACCAGTGCACACTGATACATGCAATGTTAAATTTCTGTCCTGGCCAGGCTATAGTTTTAAGTAGTGGCTATTTTATGAGATTCGTATTTCAAAATGGGCCCACATCACATCACCAACTTGTTATAGGCATCTGTTGGTTTTATTTTCAGTCAAGAAACCTGGCATTTACTCCTTTTAAATACTCTCTCAGATTTCTTCAGAGGTCCCACTGTGCCCAGTATTCGTCTGGCTGGTTTAGAGTACGTTCTGCATTTCACAGCTGTAGATGGGAAAATTTACATGAGAAGTTACAAGTGAGTATGTGTTTTATCTATTTGTTTGGGTTTTGGTACACTTGTCAACTTTAATCGGTAGTTGTGAAATTGAACTGGCTTGAGCTGCATTTAGAACATGCAATAGGTAGAGGTGCTCCAGTGTAACTTGTACAGCAGCAGGAAAACGCTTGAGCCCTAAGTCTGCTGCCTCCTTCCTTGCTGAGCTCCTCCTGGCTCAGTGGATTGCTCTTCCATGTGGCTGGATTAGTAAGGTGGTGTGAATTAACTTAGTGAATTCTGGGTACTGTCTTAGACTCCATGGACTTAGTCTGTTCTCAGGCTGATTTCTAGGACTCTCCTCACTTAGGTGTTTGCCAGGGAACGACAGGGGACAGGCTGCAGACAGAGACGCACGAGGAAAACCAGGAAAAGGCAGGACAAGGCAATCTTTCTCGTTGCATTGGTGTTCACCCTCACAGTTCACTCCCTGCCTTAGGAGGCTGTGAACATTCATAGCACACATAGTGTTCCATGTGATTTTGATTTCTCTTAATACAAAATCATTTTAATCAGCCTCACTCTTAAAAACAAACAACCAAAACACTCTCTCAGATAGTGCTCAGGTTATTTTGCTGTACATTATAGTGAATATTTTTCATGTCTAGTAATAACCAGGGTGCTATTTTGAATTTGAAAAGTGATATGGCTTTCAGGGTACTGAGGCTGAGTTTTGAAAGTGATACTGATTATACTGGTCTCATTTAAAAAAAAATAATCAATTACTTTTGCCAGGTCATATTTTGGATGTGTTCAAATTGTAATGGGATTGATTTATTATAAATTGTTATTGATGGATGCCTTTCCCAGTAATAGAGTTAGTGGTAGCAGTTGATTTAATAGAGTTTTGAACTGCAGGATTAAACTTATCTTTAAGGAAGATGGATACATCTTTAGCACAGGGGACAATGTTGATTTTGGTTGGTTTTCTTGTCCTAGAGTGCTTCTGAAGAAATCTGGCTGTAAAATACCCAGAATTGAACTGGAAGAGATGGGACCTTCATTAGATCTGGTTATGAGGAGGACACATTTAGCTTCAGATGACCTCTATAAGCTCTCTCTGAAACAGCCGAAAGGCCTGAAGGTATGTAGCTTGGAAAGGGCATTGCTTTCACATCTATCTATGAAGAAGAGCAAAGGCTGAAGTATCACTGGTATATTTGACCAGAGCTTACTTTCATCGAGGCCAGCTGACATTCCTGGGGCCACAGCACTTCTGTGGTGGTCAGCTGGCATCCAGACTCTCCCCTGAAAGCACATAAAACACACAATCTTAGTCTCTAAACTCCAACCAATGTATGAGGCCTTGCTTTTGGGCGCTTGATACTCACCAGAGCTCCTGGGACTGTACTCAGAACAGTCTGAGTACATTGTTCTTATTATATTAACATATATTATATTACTATATTAACATTGTTCTTCCCTTGCAGCCTAAGAAGAAAAAGAATATCTCCCACGATGTGTTTGGTACAACTTATGGTCGAATCCACATGCAGAAGCAAGATCTTAGTAAACTGCAGACACGGAAAATGAAAGGCTTAAAAAAGAGGCCAGCAGAGAAGTCAGCTGAAGATGGTGGGGCTACTCCCAAAAAGTCAAAGTCAGATTGATAGTCTGGGACAGCTTTGAAAACTCTTTGTACTTTTGAATTTAGAATATATGTTGTAATATAAATTGTCAGACATAAAAGATTGACCTGCTGTTAGCTTTAGTTTTGTAACAAAAATCTTTTTAATCATTTGTCATTTTAAGGGGAACATTGGGGTGTATTGAGCTTTAACATGGAACTTGGTTATTTAAAATAAAAAATATAACAAGTACTCCATAGTTGAGTATTTATTTCTTGGTATTAGCAATATATGGGAGTCAAACAGGTGACTCATTTCCTGGACAGTTTCACAGAGGGGATTAGAAGAGACTCTAAAGATCATCTGGTTCCAACCCGATGCCATGAGGAGGGACAGCTTTTACTAGACCAGGCTGCTCCAGGCCCCATCCAACCTGGTCTTGAACACTGCCAGGGATGGGGCATCCCCAGCTTCTCTGGGCAACCTGTTCCAGTGCCACACCACCCACACATGGAAGAATTTCTTCCTAATATCCCCCATGCTTTGTGCTTTTAGCTTAGAGGCATTTAAATTGAGTCTCCAGTGAAGTGACTTGCTGGTGCGAGAGGCTGAAATTCCTCTGTGCTGGCCTTCAGGTGCTCTCCTGTTGACCTGCAATCCCTCTCCAGGCTTTGGGCATCTCTTGCTGGCATCAGACTGGTCAGAGTGGGATGGATTGAGGTTCCTTTCTCCTAGAAACTTTAGTTTTATTGCTGTTATTTTGGGAGCCCTTGATCAGTCAGTTCTTACACATTCTGTGCAGGACCAGAGCAATGAATGTGCATAATATGCACAACTTCTCTGTTCATTTATTATTTATGTATTTCAGATTTTGCACAACTGCAACACTCAATAAACTTTAAACCATTTTCTAAAGTGTGAATTCAATACATGTGGGATGGCCAGGCTTTGCTTTCGACTATTGCACCAGGCCCTGCTTTGCACTGGCAGAATTGGGAGTGCTTAAGGTGTTTTTACTGTGTTCATCACCATGGTAGCAAAGTACCTGATATTTACTTTAGGCATAAATGAAACCTTTACAGGTTGAATTTCAATCTTTGCTGCTTGATTTGTGCCCAGAATGGAAAAATGTGAAGCAAACATGAAAGGTACATTTTTACAGATATTATTTTTTCTTACCCTGCTTTCCTCCCAAGTTTGTGCTTGTGAGTTAGTGCAGACTCAGCTAAAGACTTGTTTAAAGGGGATGAGAATTTAAGAGTTTAGTGAGACTGGTGTGATGTTCTGTTTTGGAACATATTGAAAAACCTGGCTTTTTTAATTGTGCTCGTCTCTTTGGAAGTTGTTACTCTGTCCTTTAAGCATAATTATTATAGAAGTCTACATGCGTTATCATGAACACAGCAAGCTTGCTCATCCTACTTATGTTTTTAATACTTTATCTTTTCTTGCTAGTTTTCTAATCAGCTGAAATGTCACATCAGAAATAGGTGGTTTGTTATTTTCAATTGTCTTCTGCATCCTGGATGGAAGCTGTTGGGCAGCTTTGCTTTCCTTATGGTTGGGCTGAGCTGTAACTTTGGCTGTGCAAATGCTACCCATGACATTCTTGCAGTGCTCATTTGATAAAATTTGTGCTGTGAAAAAGGAAGGGCTTTAAAAGTTTGGGTTCATTTTGGGGGCAAAAACATATTTATCGCCAATGTATTTGCATGGCTCTCTGCAAACCCTTTTCTCTGATCTATAACCATGTGCTTGAGAAACTCATGATTCCACAAACTTCTTCAAATTTGTATTTCCCACTGTATCTTTCTGAAGTACAAATCACTAGGCTTTTGTCTGAAAGCTGTAGAAGAGCCATACTGGCAGGCAATGCTGTCTTTTACAAGCTTTGAGTCATAAAAGTAATAGTAAAATACTGTAAGTTCATTAAAAGGCAGCATGCCCATAGTTTAAAAGACTGTAATTTTCCAGAATTTCCTAATTTGGAAGCTAATTTTGGTGCTTAATTTGGGTTTTAAAACTTAACTTTTAGCAGTAATGTAGACCATCTAAAATCCTGTTACCTCTTAATGTAAAAAGTGAAACAGTTGTTCAGTAGGAGCCCTCAGAGAGAAGCTGTTGCATCCTGGTGTGGGTTTTTTTAATGCTGCTGCTGGTTTGCTCCTTGTAGGAAGAGGAGTCTTGGACAGGTTGGGGCTACTACACCTTCCAACACCTGAGTGTGGTCACTTACAGCTTCAGAGAGGTGAGAAGTCCTTGAGCATGGGAAATCAGTCAGAGGGGAGAACCCAAGTGCATTTATTCACCCTTTGCAGGTGGAATTTAGAGTGCCTGATGTCCCTCACCTGTGGCTGTTGGTGTGAATACCTTTTCATATGTAGCCTTTTGTGCTAGTGAAATACAGCTACGTGGTGGACAAAATCTATCAGATGTGTGAGGCAAGGAGAAATTCTTCTGGATATAGGGTAAGAATATTTAGGTTATGCTTTTTCATGCCAATCACTTTCAGGTTATGTTGTTAGCAAGGATTAAAACTCACTCTTGTAGTACTCAAAGTAGTGCCATTTTGGTGCAAATTCTTGAGTGGAAAGTTGAAATGCTCTCTTGTTTTTCACAGCAGAAATGAACTGCTCTGATTTCTGCACGACAAGATAGGATGAAGCCAAGTTAACAAACGAGATCACCTCGTGCCCTTTGGAGGAGTTTCAGCCTTGCTGTGAAGCACTGATAAAGCCACAAGGCTGGTGGCTGGTGTCATTTCAGGGGTACAGCAGGTATAACCACACATCTGCTCCGCAGGCAACGGCTGTATTCCAATCTGATTTAACTCAAGGTGAATGGTGATAGGAGGGCTAAATATAACCTTTCTAGTGGAATCTTCTTATTTCCCACAGTCTTTCAAAACGTAGGGAAATTTGTCCGTAGCTGTGTGCATGAGGAACAGAACGTGCAGTACTCAAAGGGCAGCTGATGAAAGGGATCTGCTCTACCTCAATTGCTCCTTGCTTCCAGAGTTCACTAGGCTCTGAAAACACATAAACATAGCCCGAGGGGTTGCCTGGCATAGGCAAGGCATAACTGGCATATTCATCCCGTTCCTTTGGCTTTCATCTTCCTACCTCCTAACACACAGGAGTTAGCTTTATTTATGGGTTGAGCCTAGTAATAACTTTGGTTTGAAGAAAGTCCCTGTGGGCAAAGCGTGGCTGCTGAGGCTGTGCCTGTGCAGGAAAACAGAGGTGAAGTTGCAAATCAGCAGTCAAGCCCACGCTCTCTTCAGCCTAGCTGGCAGGATGGCAAGGGCAAGGAGGGTACAATTTGTGCCTTGTGTGGACCCTTGGTCTCTGTGCTGGTGTTGTCCAGCTGTGCTGCTGGTGTCTTTACTGCTATTGTTAACCAGGCTCCTGCCATTATAGATAACTGATGATACACATATAATATATGGCTTACCTGCACTTCAAGTCTTCTTGGCTCTTTTTAGGTGTGGTGGAATTATAAAAAGTAGGAAGAGAAGTAGATACTGAGTGCTGAAGTCTGCTAGGTTCTTGGGATTCCCACATGTTTGGGTATCTGTCCTGCATGCACATAATCACAGCCTTAGCTTTATGCTAGTATAGTGTGACAGACTGAGCACTGAGAGCAAATAGAGCAATGAGTGGTGTATATTTGAAAAGAGCATATGCACTCTCTTCTCTTTCCTGGATTTGGTAGGTTTGAGCTTATCTTTACAGTTCCTTAGCAACCTTATTTGTTTTCAGTGCTTTCTGGGTTTGATTGTGAGGGTTTCCCTCCACCACTGGCTTGGTTGCAGCTGGGGAGGGTTAGAAAAGAGCATGAAAAGAGGACATGGCAGACACATCAGGTATCACACTGACTGCTGCATCCTCCAGCCAGTGGAAAAAAGGCTTATTCTAGATGCTATCAAACAGGAGGGAGCAGGGTAAGGAGACTAGAGCAGAACTCTGTTAGAGACATTTTCATTATTAAAGAGAAGAAAGTGGAAAATGTTAGCTGTGCATAATATATATAACATAGCCATACATAAAACATGTTAGCATGTGTATTACATGTGGTGCAGAGAGTTCTCCCCTGTCCCCCAGTGCAATTTATCTCCTCTTTTTGAACCTTGCTAAAGTGCCTCCAGCAGTAGTGACACATCCCAGATGCAATCCAAAGACATAGCTGAGAAATAGGTCAGTTGCACCAGAAGTCAGGTTTCCTAAAAATGTACAAGGAAAACAGACATGAGGCTTCTGAATGTGAAGTCTCTGTAGGTTTGCCTTTCTAAATGGATGAATGTTCCAAGTTAGCAATATGACTAACACTATACAGGAAGAACAGCTTCGCTGTCACATATCTATACAGAGCCTGGTGAGGAGAATCTGTCAAAAACTCCAAAATTTTGGGAGGACATAGTGTTTCTTAGAGACCTACCTGATGAAGTTGGAAATTGATTATCTTGGAGGTCATGGTAGGCAGGAGGGATCTAAGTTCTGTGCGGGCAAAGAAATGAAGGTGGGTGTTGGGAGATGAAAAATTTATAGGTAATCTGGGATTAAGATTTGTCCTAAATAACATGGGCATCATCTACTCAGAGCAATCAGTGAACACAGCAGATGTTCTCTGATCAAGGAATTTCTAAGGCATCTCTTCTTCATTTCTTGTTTTGTTTGTCTTTCAGTCATATTCTGTTTACTTGATCTTCCCCCCCACCCTGCTTCTCTAAGATAAGCACAAAGTAATTAAGCTGAAGAAGACATAAAGTTTTTGGTAGAAATCAACAGGGAGTACGCATGGTTAATGACAAAATCTCATTTTGTTCCAATTTTCCCTCTTCATAATCCCATAATTCTTTCTGTGATGCAACACATCACCTATGAAATCCGGATTTCTCACGCCATCCATGATCCTGAAGTACTCCCATATGGGCCCTGTCTTCTGTTTTGATTGTTGCAATTTGCTCCTCTTGACTCCTTTCACCCTCACAGCCTCCAAAACAAACGTGACAGAGCTGCAGTGACCCATTCCCACTGTTTGCCCAGACCATCTCTTTGTGCTGGCAAGAAGTTGAGTTTCTTGTCTTTTATTGTTTATGCACAATAAACCATATTTTTCACATATACAGCGCTGCAATGCAAAATAAGGTGAACTTCAGAATCCAAGTTTCTCTCCCTGTTTCCTGACATTTAGATGTATTCCCTGGAGAAGACAGTGCTCAGCAGGCATGCAGTGAAAGGGCTGTCACTGAAGGCAGAGCTCTGTGATCAATTCTAAGGCTGCTTTAGGTACGGGTGTTATTTCTCCCCCTTTTAAATCTGCAAAATTAAACCACTGATCTCTGCTGCTGGCCTCTAGGCAGGAGAATTACTGATGCTGCTGTATGCCCTGGAATTACTGCTGCAAGAGTGGCTATGTGTGTTAGCTGTAGATAGGCACGCAGGGGCCCATGGTCATCTGTTGCCAAAAGATAGTTTAAAACCCTTTTCCCTCTCCACTTGTTTTTTAGATAAAGGCATGTTCCTCGTACTAAGTCAGGGTCTCTGTTTTTCTAATCCAAAGAAGTCCATGAGTAGTTGCATCTTTTCAGCTTTACAAGTTGCTAATGTTTCTTTCCAGTGGCAACTGAGCTCCTTGGCCTACAAGTTGCTCTCTCCTCTGGAGGATGGTGAGGAAGGGACAACAGAAGTGAGGAGGAGGAAGAAAAGATTCAGGCAAAATGTCTCCTCTCTCTCCTGGTGTGTCATGTTCTTGCATGTGAAAGAAACTAGTTTCCCAATGCAACAAAGAAATGTGAGATATTTGGCAGTATAAATTCACCCCAAACATCTCTAAGCAAAGTCCTCACGAGCCTCTCACATGTTTGGTGTGAGTCACTGCTAAAGATGGGCAGTCACAACTGCTGTATCAGGGAGTCTGTCTTGGGACAGATTGATGTAAAGAGTGTGATGCGGAACTTCCATTCACCTCCAATTGCTGCCATTTAATTTTTTTTTCGGTTGAAAATAGATTATAATGAAGAATTAATGAGGCTCTCCAAAGTGCACATGAAGCATGCCAACAAACAATAATGAGCTTTTAATTCATAAGAGGCAATAGATTTCAGCTCTTGTTGGCTTATTTTGCACACAGGAATAATTCCTTGCCCAACAGGGTTATTTGAAAGAAACGTTAGAGTTTATATGTTACGTTGTGAAAAGAAGTTTGTAGATGCATTCCTTCTTTTTTTGTTGTTTCTTTTTTTCCTTTCTTCTCTGAACATACTTGAAATACCTAAGGGCTTCTAGGATATTGTAGGGAAAACAGTAACACAACTCAAGTGAGTTCTGTAGTTGATGAGTGAGGGGTTTCTATTTGTGTTTCAGATGCTCACCTCTTCAGGCCATGCAGAAAGGCTCTCTTGAAGAAAGATTCAGAGACCTGGTAACTGCTGGGCACTTCCTTCTTGCTTTCCTTCCAGAGAGAGAGGGATACCCACCCTTCCTGCCATTAGCCTTCTCCAGTTTCTCAGAGGCAGTAGGTCATACGTAATGACATTTCTTAAAAAACCAAACAAACCCACAAACCAAACACTTCATAGATAACACCATGTGAGGAGTGCAGCAGCAGTGTTGACACAAGGAGTTAGGAAGGTGCAGCTGTTCGTGGGACTGGCAATCAGGTCAGGGAATTGAATTCACTTGAAAAGGCAGGGTGGGGGACAAGGAAGGGGTTTTACTTTGTTTTGTAGCCTGGATCAGCTCCCTGATCTGACTCATAGCACAACTGGATGTGCACTGCTGCACTGAGGAGGAAGCAAAAGGCTGGCATGGGATGGGAGATAGAAGGGAACTCCTGCCACTTGTATTGCTGCTTACAGCAATATCTGTAAGACAGTGCCCAAGTTTGAGAATTACTATGGCTCTGAGTTTGTTCTTAAGGAAATGGATGGGATTTGGGACCTATATTTGCCAGTAAGCTTCATAACAGCTTTCCCTGTGGTGATCTGTTATCATTTTACAAATGTGATAGCAAAGGTTAACTGACTTTTACCAAATGGATTTGCTTTGGGAACAAAGATAAAACGTGGAAGTTGTGAATTCCTTGTTGGTGTGGTCTCTGTTGGTGGTTTCCATGTACCTTCCTGTGGCTGAAGCCTCTGCTGTCTATGCTGTGGTGGAGCTGGCACAGCTGCCAGCATCCCTTGGTCAGGAAAAAGTTGACCTAAGTGGAACCACTTATGATTTTTTCATTTTCTTTGCAAAGAAAACCTTTCAGAAATGCTGAACTTTTTCAACAAAAACCAACACCACTCAGCCCTGGTCAGTTGTAAGAAAGATGCCAGGTCAGCTCTGTGCCTTTTTTAAGCAAAACATGAAGAAATCTGTCCAGATTGGTTTTAAGGCAACCTTCAAAAAATATTCAGGAAACTTCTCCTGCTGATCAGGAGTACCCTCCTGACAAAACTCGCTATGTGGCTTCTGGTTTATCTAGAAGGATTTTCTCCACTATGAAGATTTCAACATACTTCTTTTCCCTCTGATGATGTGGAGCCATGCCATGAACAAGACTTTTTGAGCTGTATTAAGTGATTTTGTTTAATGAATTTGAATAAAAGATTAAGTTGGGCTTGTTCTAGTCTGAGCATGATTAGAAATACTTCATGTATGTTTTGCTTGGAAAGCTAACGCTACACCTTAGCATGAGCCTCAAATCTTTTGAAGACAGATTTAATTATTTTCTCCAGCTATGAAAAATATAAATTTCATTTAAATTTCATTAGATCCATGTTGCTGTTTTCAGGATGAAATAGCTGATTAGGTTCTTAGTTACTTTTCTTTCAGTTCCTGGAAGGAAATCTATTCTGTGGCCTATGTGGTTAAGTGACTGAAAAGTTCGAGCATGTGTGGACAAAGCTGTCCATGTTAAGGAAAAAGTATAGTTACAGGAAAATTATGAAAAAGTGAAAGGTGAAATTCTTTTTCAGCATGTGGGCTGCATAGGACACAATAAACCTACCCTAAAGATGATCTCATGCATGACATTCTGTCAAAGGTAATTCATGTTCCTTTAGGGACTCATGCTTGTGGCAGGAGATTTATGCCACCTGACTGGTATGCCTGGAGAAAAAGATGTATTAAATGCTAGCAGAGAAGAAGGAAAAAGCTTGTCAAAACTTGTGGTTTATGAAAATGGTGCCAACATTTGGTCAGAGCCAGCTTTACTAGGCTTGTAATCAATTCTGGGAGCTGAGTTTATAGGAAAGTTTTGCTTTTCTATTAAAAGGTAGAACAGGATGAACTTTTCAACCTAGTAGGTAAAGAGCTAGTTTCCATGGGCCCAACTCTGTCAGCAAAACAAGTGAGTGTTAAGAAAGAACAGCCAAATTATTAAGACAAGGCAATAGCAGAGGTGTTTTTCTCACAATGAAAGCCAGATGACTGAAATCAGAAACTTTCTGGTCTTCTATGTCCCCTCTTGGACACTGAACCAGACACTTGACTTGGAGACTTGCTCAGAGACTGAATGTGGCTTTCCTGAATGGTGGTAGCTTCTACTTAAAAAACAAACAAGCTTTAAGACCTTGTCCTTCAAGATCTCCTGTTGACTTGCAACCATGCATAGCAGAAGAGAGTTGAACACAGTCTGTCCTGGAGAACCCTGCTCCTCGTCTTCCCCGCGTTGAGGGAAAGCCTTAATGAGAACAGGCATTCCTCTTTGTTTGGGAATCGTTACTCCTCCTTTGTGTTTTGTACTTGCCAAGAAGTACTTGTGTGATTAAGGTGGTTTGTTGTTTTAGATCGATAGTTTGGGTGTGGGATACATCCAGCTTCCACGGGCCAGAAAATCTCAGTGAGCTCACTGCCATTTCACTTCCTGCTGAGGGAGAGATCTAAACGGGATCACTAAGGTTTAGCAGTTGTGTGAATAAAGATATCTCCAAGATGAATGTTTTCAAGTGACAGGAACCTTCCTTTTCCAAACAAATACACTGGTGTTTCATAGCCTATGATAAAGAACAAGCTGTTAGAAAAATGGAGTTTCTCGGAATCACAACATTTGCAAACTTTGTGTTGTTCCAAGTCAGAATTAAAAGGCCAAACTTCCCATTGTATGCAAACTCTGGGGAAAGGAGAAAGTTGATTTGTCACCATGGAAACATTCAGACCTTTATATTTGGTATAACATTGCCAATAATGCAAATGTCAATCTTACTCTTTCTTAAGTTGAAGAAAAAGAAATTCAGTTTAGTAAAAGCACAATGCTATACTTTGACATTTTTACTTTCAGACATTTTGAATTTCCACCTGTGTCATAAGACAAAAAACAGCTACACTCAACTTGCATCAAGAGTCCCTTTCATCTGAGGGGACATGATTTAGACACTTCCTTTCCCAAAGGTAGGACTTACCTCTTACACGCTGGATGGGTTGTCCCTGTGATTTCCTCAAATATGGGAAAATACACTGCAGTGTCTGTGGTAGCAGAGAACTGCATTTGCGCTTCACCCTGGAAGTTTAAAATGAGCATTAATTCTCCATTAAGTTCCTGGTACTTTGGGAAAGAGTATGATAACAGGGAGAAACTCAATGGAGCTTAATTTCAATACCTCTCCTGTTATTTCCTAGTATAGAGAAACCCACAGTTTGAAAAGTTCCTGAGCTGGAAGTAATCTTTTTATTGTGTTTTGTTGTTACTGCATCTTTCTTTTATGACTCTTCCTATTGTTTGGTTAAGCATGCAATTTTGGCATCTTAAATACTTTATATTGGTTAGTTTAATAATTTTGTTTTGTTGAGTGGCATAGGAATTATTGGGTTAAACTTGAGGTCTGATCATATTCTCTGATCTTCCTTAGGTCTTTTATTTGAGTGTTATCAGATAAACATTTCCCTTCACCTCTTTCATGCCTATCATGAATTTACAGGCCTCGGTTTCCTTACTGATTTCTTTCCCAAGCTGAAGTGCCTTGGTCAATTTAAATGTTTTTCACACAGAAAATGTAAAACAGGACAAATATTGCTTATTTGTCCTCTTTGTACTCCTTCTAGTTCTGTTCTGTTCTTTCTGAGAATTGTGTGTAATATCACAGGTATTTTTACATGACTAATTCTGACTTGTGCAACACTTTCTTTTTGATTTTCTCTTCTTAGGTTATTCAGCTGGAGGCTGAATATTTATGTGCAGCACTGTCTTGGCAACGCCGATGCCAGCAGATGAAAGTGCTGCAGAAACAGGAGGACCCTTCCAAGAAAGATGCAGCTGGAGCATTTGCTCAGCTTCAGACTTGTAAATGCAGTGCTTAGGGACATGGCTTGGTGGTGGACAGGGCAGCAAAATGTTTATGGTTGCACTCAATGACCTCAGAGGTCTTTTCCAGCCTCAATGATCCTATGATTCTATGTGCTGGTTAGACATGGTTTAGGGAGCTATGGCCCAGTTCTTCCATAACTTGTAGTTTGATAACCTGTTATGATGAAGTTTGATTGATGTCGTAAAAATGACTGGCACCTGCAAAGATATCCAGAAGACTGTTGGGAAGGTGCATTTTAATGCCACACAAATTAAATGCATTGTTGTTACATACAAACGATGAACAAAAATGACATCAATTTACAAAAAAAAGGGGGAAATGAGACCTTGCAATTTTAGTAGAGAGGGAAAAAGTCATCCTGACACAGTCAAAAAAGGAAATAAAATGTTGAGAATTAGTATGGGGAAATAAGAATGAGTAGAAGGAAAATGAAATAGAGTATAAAAATTTGGTGCTGTATAAAGCCAAAGTGTGCCCATACCCTCCCTGCTGTGTGCAGTTCAGCTATCCCTGTCCTCCACCTTGAAAAAGGCTATAACAGAACTAGTTCAGAGAAAGCCAAAGATGATCTTAAGATATGAAATGGCTTCTACAGGAAGAATAAATCAATTAGCTCTTCTGCTTAGAAAGAATATAACTGAAAATAAATATTGCAAAAATATAGGAAGTCATGGATGACATGGAGATCACAGAATCATTTAGGCTGGAAAACACCTCGAGGAGCATTGAGTCCAACCATTTATTAACTCAGTACTGCCACATCCAGCACTAAACCATGTCCCGAGTGCCACATCCACACATCTTTTAATACCTCCAGGCATGGTGATTCAACCACTTCCCTGGGCAGCCTGTTGTTCCAACGCTGGACAATCCTTTTTATGAAGAAATTCTTCATAATACCCAATCCAAACCTCCCCTGGCACAACTTGAGGCCATTTTTCTTGTCCCTATTGTTCTTGTATGGGAAAAGACAGTTAATTTGGGACTATCCACCAAAGAAAATAGGTGGCACATAAAAGGATGCAATTTTTTAACGCAGGCACTTAAGCTATGGAACTCCTGCTAGAAAATATGAGTGATAGAAAGAAGTCCATTTATAATTCCACTAAGGCTCAGGAATAATAAGAGGAAGTTACTGCTTTACTTCTTTACAAACCAGCTGTGCAGGGGGATGGTCTGTGCCTGCATGAAGACTTAGGGGAAAAGGAGGAAGACTTGGTAGAAAAGAAAACTTAAGGAAGGATGGGAAAGAAGATGAAAAGTTTGAGCGGTTATCGATTGAAAGAATGAGGAGAAATGTTTTGACACTGAGAGCTGGGAGGTGGCTTGTGAAAGGAGTTTGGAGATAGAAGGGCTTGGGACATGAAAAGTCACAGCTGTGAAAAAGCAGATGAGAGAAGAGAGTCAGGGGATGAGTGTGCTGTGCTATACAGGATTTTGGTTGAGAATGCGCAGGGATTACTGTGGTGCCTCCCTGCTGCCTCTAACCAGCTCTTATCTGGAGACAGAAATTTGCAGACACTTGGCCTTCCTCTCCCAGCAGCAAGGGTTTTGTCACCCCAACATTCTCTTTTTGTCACTCGAAAGTATAGAAATTTAAGTGTAATTCCAGGAGAGAAGATAACTATTTTACCATCTATTTTAAAATCAGTACTTCAGCATCATGGATCCCCAAACTCATCTGCTCCTCTACAGTTTTCCCCCTCCTTTTCCAGCATGAGCTGGAGAAGTATGCACATACTTCTGTCCCGCGAGCAGGCTCAGCTGGCAGTGGCACCGTCTTCTTTGCTCAAATCCATTTCCAAATTTAGTCAGGGATATGTAGTAATAAATTGCGGACAAAGCCCATTCCCAGCTTGGCCAGCAGATGGCAATTCCTGCATTGTTAGATATCTTTAGGCGGCCTTTAAGGCGCACAGAAAGCGGAGTTTGCAGCAGCTGAGCCTTCATAACAATACAGTGAGAATAAAAACACCTCTGGAAATTGTGTTCAGGTTTCCTGTCAGCTACTAACAGATCAGATGCCAGAGTAATTCAGTGTGTGAAATCAGTGTTGTCCTACATTAGAGAGAAAAGAACACTGTTCTGCTCCCTCAGGAGTTAACTCTGTTTCGTTGTTGTAACAAGACGCACAGGAACTTTTGGTCCTCTTTTAATGGTACTGCAGAATCTACATTGTTTTGGGGATGTTTCCTGTCACATCAAATGTTCCTTACATGCATTGACACAGAAAGCTGAAATTGAACTCAATATAAGAGGGTGTTTCCCGCTGTTACAAATCTATGGGAAATTACCTGTTTAATTTCAGAAGGAAAAAAAAAAGCAGAGCACGCAGGTACAGATAATATATGTATTAAATTACAGACTTCTGGAGGAGGTTACCAGAGAAGACTGCTACAGAGAAATCAATGTAAACTTGAGTTAGGTTCTTTGCTGTAAAAAGGAAAAGTTTCAGGAATGATGTAAAAAGCCAGCAAGACAGAGAACAACGGATGGTGGATAAATACATTGATACTTTCCTTTTCCTTGCCTGAATTTCTCTTTCGTTTTCACATTGAAATGGCTCTGTAGGGCTAACTACAGTGTGTTATTTAGGGAATGTTGTGAGTTTTACATCTCAGGATTGGTAACACCCAATGTAGGGAGGAGGAAAGGTTAAGAAGGGGGTCCAAGCTGACATTACAGAAATGACTGGGCCAGAAGGGGGTACAGAAGTTTTCAGTAAGTGTGGAGGGAAGACATTCCTTAAATGATTTCTGGCGACCTTTTTGCCTGGAGAAGCATGAATAGGATATGAAGCAAGATTTATCTAGCTTTGTGTGGCTCCAAGTTTAGTTGTCCTGACATGAGACTGAGGCCTGAAGGGAGAAAAAAAGGAAAATTATTGGAAGAGGTCCTCAGGGTCCTGCCAAAAAGCCAGGTTTACTTTTAAGCGCTCAGTATTTGAAACTGATGGAAATACTGTGTTTTACTTTCCAGTTGTACTGATACCATCAAAATATGATGAGAGAATTCCTTCCTAGACTGAGAGTGTAACAGTTTTTAACTCAAGGTCCTTTCCCAAGCTATTGTACACAGACCAGACGTGTGCAAAGTCTGCCCTTGTGTTTCTGTCATTAGTGGCCTGTGCTCTGGGACACCCTGAGTTACAAGTCTTCTCACTGTCAGAAAAGCAAGTGCTTTTGTGGGTGAGGGAGAGTCTGGACCACCAGAAACAAGCCAGCTGAAACAGAAGTCTGGAGGGGTTGTCTGGCCTCAGGCTTCAAAGTAAGGCCAGGATTTGCTGGTGGTGAATAATTTCGGCAGACCACAGGGACTGTGTTCAAAAGTTTGTTTAAAAAACAAACAAACCTGTAACTCTTACATGTTAATGGGTAAGAATTTCTTGCTCTAAGCCTGCGCTCCTTGCTTTAACATCAAACCTGTTTCTGAACACTGTTGTTAGGAAACCATGTTATTAGGAAAGAGCAGAGTCAGGAGGAATTCATCCAGATAATTAGGAGAGCTGGTTTTGGGGTAGGAGAGAAAAGAGGTGGTGAGAATGGAGTTAAACGTGGGATCTGCACCTGGCAATTTGCTTGAGAAATCCAGAGTTAGGAACACTGGCTCCCTCTGCATCAGCAAAGCTTTGAAATGTGGGAGATTGAGTTTGGTTGCAAGAGTAAGTTGATGTCTAACTAAAGAACAGACATCAAGGCTCCTGTGACAACTAGTGCTTTCAGTTAATGTTTCATACATATATTGCTCTCCAAAAGGAGAGTGACATCTCATCTTTACAAGAAGCACGCATGTTGACTAGAAAAAATCAGAAGTCTAGCTCTCTCACACTGATCCTGCACATCAGGAAAAGCAAAATGGGGAAAAGTTCCACTCAAATCCCTTTGGAGGTTGCCCTAAGAGCATCAGTCCTACTGTGAAAGTTGAAGTCAAACACAAGGTTGGGGTTTTTTGTAAGTGTCTGTAATTCCTGGCTATGCTTGGATTCATTGCACAACCAAAAACCTTTTCCAACCAATAGCCTTGCAAAGTCATACTGAAACCAAAAAATACTGTGTACTTTGGCAGAGGTATTACCAGCCATAAAGATCTGGGAACGGCAACTTGTGTAACAATCGTGCAAATTGTATTTAAATTGGAGTGGATCAACCCTTCTAACACTGAATAAAGAACAACTTTATTTTTCCCAAGGAGAAAAGCAAATAGGAGGCTGGATGTATACAGGTGAGCAGGGTTTTAACAAGTGTTTCTGCAACAAGACTTGACACCACGTTAACTATTCCCATTTGCTATGTGGGTGCAAGTTACTAAACTGCATAAAATAAAAGATGGTCTGAAGTTAAAGCTCTGCAGTAACCCCCACAATAATTCGTGTGCAAACACAACTTAAAGATCTGTATTTACTCCACAACCATTCATATGTAAACAGCCTTATGCGAGAATAATTACTTTTCTTCTTGTTCAACTTCTTCCATATGTCCTTGGAATATTAAGCTAACTCATGAAAAAAAAGTCCTCTTGTGTATGTGGAAATATAATGGTATGTATAAGAAAGGGTTGGTAGTCCTTTAGCTCCTGCTTTTCTACTGACTGGTGGCAGCACATCGAATATCCTGCAGAAATACAATTAGAAAAATGCCTTAAGATCAAAGGAACTACAAAGTTACAGTGTCTGGGAACAAAGTGGGTCATTAAAGGCCAGCAAACATTCTTTCTGTAAAACTGAGGGTCCCAGGTTATTTTTAAGATCACCTCCTTATGTCAGGGGTGGCTTTCTTAGTGGGAATACTGGGCATGTTTGGATAATACAGAAACCTGAGATGACTTAATGATTAATAGTGTTATTCTCCATAGCAAATTTACCTCGAATAGAATTGTACATAATTTAGTACACAGTTTTCATGCCAGTCAGTAGCATTATAGGTCTTATTAACCGTAAAACCCTGTTAGTACACAGCAGTATCCTTCAGTAAATTCCAGCAAAGTGAATTCTAAAACGACGATAGCACTGCCTGTGCATGGTTATAAATCAGATTTCTAAGTGTTTGGGAATTATTCATGTGGTTTAAGTGGCTTGGGTTTATATTGTCTTATTGCTCATTTGGCCCAATTTGAACATGCAAGCTTTCCCTCAAAGGGTGGTACTCTATGTACTGTATTATTCAAACAGTTGGCAACTTCTTAAAGGTTTAGATGTTACTTGAAGAGCTTAGAGGAATTGAAGGCTTTTAGTAAAATAATTAGGTGGAGTGTCATTTAATTTTAAATATTACTATCCCAGGGAGTTTAAATAAGATGACCTTGATTTCACCCTGATGAGAGAAGGAGGGAAATGTTTTCTTTAAAGTGTTTCTAGCTAGAATGTAAGACACAGACAGACACCCGAAGGGTTAGACCTTTTATATACTGGATAATTCTGCCTGGAAACGGATACTGCATCTGTTATGTCACAGTGCTGTGATCAGAAGCTTCTGTAATGCAAAATCTTTACATAGCCTTTATTTTAAATAATTGGGAAGAACGTTATGATGATAAAGAAAATTGATTATTAATTTTATCTGTCTTAGGGAATGCATCTAGGATTCCCAGAGAGGAATCTTAGTCTATGTGCATCTCTTTGGTTACGAAAAATGCTGTGTCAGAGGGAGGACAAAGAGCACTTGGGAGCCACTGAATCTGGGCAATTCACACCTGGCTTTCAAGTAAATGCTGCACGATGAATGACCAGCTATAAGGTAACCTCGTACTCCTCGTGGGTGAGGCTGCCCAGCGGTAGCACATTGTCTTGCTCAGCCTAAGTGATAGGGAGGGCAGTTTAGGATTCTGTAATGAAATTGATTTGTGTGAATATATGCTATACTAGAAATCCTTCATTCTGCACTAATTTATTTTATTTTTATATGTAAAGTAATGGTTATCCCATTAGTCTGGTAGGGATGGATTTTATCAGAGTATAAATAGAAAGTGCAGGGCCTATGTGTGTGCTTACTTTTGAACAAGTGGTATATTTTTAGTTAACCACAAAGTAAATACATATTTAGAAGAAGGCCACTGATACAGGATTTATTTAACTTTAAAAAAATCACTGCCAACACAAGGATTAATTTAATTCTGCTTTTGAAAGAGAGGAGATATTTAATGGTGCTAACAAGAATAGTTATGTTTATTTCACAAAATACAGTCATTGCAAACTAATGTTGCATTTCCACGCACCTTTGTTGAAATCTATTTTACCCATATTACCATGCATGGGATGAATTGTGTGTTAAATAACCTATCAATTGGAGAAAAGTGAACCAGAGAGAGTACGTAATTTTTTTATTTTACTGACCTGCAGCAGACTGGATTTTTTCTTCTGGGATACCCAACTTCAAATTCAGGATTTCAGACGATAGTTAAAAAGTAGATGTAGGCTGAGGACAATAATTTAGAATTTAAAAAAAAAGAAAAAAAGAACACATTTGTTAATCTTTCATATATTAAAGCAACTCTGTGAGAAGAAATGTAGAATGAAATTAGGTCCTTTTGTGCCAGCTGCAAGGTAGATGCATGAAATTATTTATCATATATTTAATGTCCTATATAGTTTAAATACTTCCGTGCAAATATATACAGCCTGAAACCGTGCTTTGCTGTATTTAGTGCCCCTATACCAGTCTTAAATTGTCAGATTTTTAATGCTGTATTTCTCAACACAAATCTGTTCAATTTGCAAAAGCAAGTAGACTTTCTACATGGAAGACTTTGTTAGCAGATTTCATATGCCTTAATATTTGAATTGACTCACTTAGATACACAGTTTTGCTTACCTAGTAAGTAAAATGCTGACAGTGTTGTAAATCATACCTTGAAATGGGGCCACTACCACCTGCTAGCTTTTGCTATAGCCCTTAATACAGAAACACTTTCAAAGGGATAAATGGACAACAGTGATCAACAAAGTTAATTTAACTTCCATAGAAATTAGAATTCTTAAAAATCAAGTGAGCAAGATTAGTGTCATTTCTATTCCTGGTGGTTTTTCACTCCAGGTAGTACTGTCAGAGGTAGTAGGTTTTTTCTTTTTCAACTTTTTGCAGCCTGAAAAGTCCACTGAGTGGCCTCTGAGCAAACAACCAAAATCTGCTTCTAGACAACTATCTGATTAGGTTTATTTGATAAAATATTTGCTTCTCTGATGATCCAAACTTTTGTTGAAAACAAAATTGAGTTCTTGAGATTGCAAAGGTGGTCTGGAAGATATTAAATTTGCATAAACAAAGGAAGGAACTCTGAGGTGCTTAGATCCTGTGATAATGCATGCAATATGAAATACTTGACCTGCATAGTGGTATCAAACCAAGCCTGAAGACAGCCTAAAACAATGGCTTGAAGCAGTTCCTGCTCGTTTGAAAGAGATGTTGACTTTGAAGCTGAATGAGAATGTTGCCAACACTGTTAGTTATTTCACTGCCAAGAGAGAGGTGAATGATCATGCTAGGACAATGTATTCTTCATGCTTCCTCATTTAGCAATAGGATCAAAACAAATTCCGGGTTTGAGGTCAGAATAAAAATTACCTTAATATGTTCAACTTAATATCCAAGGGTGGGAATAATTTCACCAAATTTTAGGTGTCTAGAGCTCTCACTCGTACATCTAAGCTAGTCATCTGGGCTCCTTCAGTATCATTTATCTCATCATAAATGTTAATGTTTAAAGTAATTTGTGCCGCTGTTCCCACCTGCAAACACTACATAGATGACATCCCTGATCAGATGTTCACAGTGGAGACAGTGACAAGGTAGGCTCGAGGAATCCCACACTAAAAGTCTGCTATCAAAAATTTAGCTTTGTGCAGCTGGGGATTGGCAGGGGCAGAGGGCTTTGACAGGTAGTGATTGCCACTTTCTTTCACTTGCCTACCTTTAATAGTAGCAGTTATGTGTCAAGCATGCTCCAGACAACAGCCGGTCAAGTCCCAACCACTCTTCATTGAATGATAAACTAAAAATGAATTTAATTTGTAAAGGAGGCAGACCTGAGCCGTAAGGTGAACGTAAAAAAGGAAAATGTTAAGTCTGGAACTGGTGTTTTAAATAAATGTGGAAGTGAGTGTGGGCGTGTTGCTTTTCCTTAGCTTCACTAGTTAGACATTTAGTCTACTTTCTTTCCCTCTCTCATACTGCTTGGAATTAGGAGGGAACCTATATCTTGACAACTAATAGCAGTCTAGAAAACTTCTACTGTAGGTATTATCAAATTTAGGTTAGATGCTCTCAACACTCCCTATGGTGAACAAGTAAAATCTGTGGGTTTTACCTTTGAAAATGTGACTCATCTGCTCAGCCGTCAGAGGCAGCCCTTGCAGTTCATACGACTCAGCTGGAGCCCAGTCTGAAACATCAGTAGAACATCCTGTCTGGCTGAGAGATGCATAAACACTGCTTACTGAATGGGGTTTAATCTAATGTTGATCTTCACGCAGTTGGCAATACCATATGTTTTTGTGTTTTAATGGTTATCCTGTTTATCTCATCTTTCTGACCTAAGTCCAAATCCTTCTGCTGAATAAGTGTCTTAATAATACTAGCTGAAAATTAAAGAACAAAAAGGCTTAATCATTAATATTGTGCATTAGTCTAACCGGCCACAAGATTTTATGTTAGCCTCATGTCCTCTCTGTATAGTTCCTTGCTTTCTTGGATTTGCTTCTACTGTACTGCTTGAAAATTTGTGGTAAAGTTAGGCATTTTACTGAAGACCTTTTTTTTTTCTGGATGATGCAGGCATACCCTTTTCATTGATTACAGTACAAATTCTAATCAGATCAACAGAAGAAGGAAGAATTAAATTCTCTGAACACATACTCTTCAGGCTTGGAATTCTGTCCCCTTTACCTTTGTGGAACACTACACAACTTTGAAAAGCTTTACAAATAAAATGGTTTATGGAAAAACTGTCTTGGTGTGTCCCTAACAGCATACTACAACAATATAGGTTAATTTTTTTTTAAGTCATTGGCAATTGAAATATTCCTTACGGCCAAAGAAAATGCTGCATGTGAGATCTACTGAAGTCTTGGTCTATTTTCAATAGCTTGTGAGAAAGTGAGTCAATGTTTAATGGGGAGCTGGCTAGAATTTCAGATAGGGTTGCAGAAGATGCCATTTCCCGGCCCCTGGGGCTTGTGAAAGTCCACAAATGATAGGGCAAATTTCACCTTTGGCATTGGTCTTTTATGTATTGATCCTAAAATAGGCACAGCCTAAGTACCACCACAGCAGATGTCTGCCGCAGAGCATTATGTTTTTTGCGTGCACAATTGCTGTTTGTTATCAGCTGTAGGGTATTAATAAAACATGCAAAATAAGCACATTACCATAAACAGGAAGGAATCTTAGACAAACCCAAGGCTTTCCTCACATCACATTTCACAGCTTATCCATCCTCTCTTGGTTTTTTCCACTTTTCTCTGTTTTGCCATTGGTTTTATGATTTTTTCTTTTTGTTTATAACAACAATTTAGCTGGAACATATGCAGTTATCTATATACGAGGTATATCTTCTGTATCTGTGTAACCTCTTTATTTTCACTGTTTTATGGTGATTATCTCATGTCCATCTTCCTTCTTTTTCCTTTTCAGCTGTTTTTCTTGTGAACATACAGGGCTCAAATAGCAAAGCCACAAAGGTGGCTTTCCTTTCACATACCTTTCCAGAGTTACTATTATTTTTTTCAAATAATACTTTAAAAATTCTTTGATAGCAATAATTTAAACACCAGTGCTTTCATTTTGAATCTTTGGGGTTACAAAAACTTCAGAAATCAAACTGCAGTCAAACCTACCCGTATTCTGTTTGCGAAGTACATTTTCTATGGAAATCATCTGACTATGAAGAGTGAGATTGTTTTTGTTCTTGGGAACTACTAGGGAAATAGCCGAGATCTCAAGAGACCTCTCTCAAAAGGGAAGAGGCTGAGCTCTTGAGAGGAGCGGAGTGTACCAAAGAGGTACAAAGTTTCCCTAGATACCTAACTTAAGGCCTGTACAGGAAGACCCCTATGTGCCTAAATTTTTTTGAAACATAAATATTACATATTTTTTTAGTTTAGCTAAATAGCAATAGGACAACAAGGTACAGAATACTGAAGAAACATTCAGAATAGTTATAGACACCACATTTATAAAAACTGTATGTACTGGAGAATCTGATTCTTTGACTATGCATCCCCAAATGTGAGGAGAAAGGGAAAATAATTAGTTCATACTAATCAGGGTATAAAAAATGCTTAACGACTGGAAAACTGAATATTTTTTTAAAAATGCACAAAAGTGGAAGCTGCACACAATATGTTCACAATGGGTTTTCTTAAAGACACATCCTTTATCTTAAAAAGAGGGAGAGTCATTGTAGTGTTTATAGGAAACAGGCAAATGAAACTTCAGTACATAAATATTACCTTGGAAAACATGCAGAGAGGGAATTAGTCTTGAGCTTAACTGAACACTGTCCAAAACTGAAAAAATACGTGGCACTTTGCTCAAGCTGATTTGACTTTCTATCATACAGTTCACAGGCTTCCATTTAGAATTCCCCTCTGAGCAGTCTCACTAAGAGTTAGAAACATATCTAAGAGTTTGTGGAACCGTGACCCTTTGGATCAGTCGTATTAAGATCCAGTCTTGGATTTTGCCCTTGTTTATTCCTGTGCAACTGAAAGTTTAATTAAGTTAATCATTGCTGACAAATGTAATGAAGATTGATTCCAAAAAAAGGTTTGTTTGCTCTGTCATAACTGTTAAAAAATGTTATATTGTGGTGGGGAAAGTTTTAATTATTGTAAGAAAGCTCGACAGATTTAGAAAACAGCCTCTGGACAAAGACTTGGTGGAGAATGTGAACTGTTAACTTTTGCATGTTAAATTGCTTATGAAATTTTTTGAGCATAGTTAAGCTTATGATGGGCTTGGGGTTTTAATAAGCATCAACACTTGTTCCTTGGGGGGAACAGATGTGTTTTTCAGTGGTCGGCCAAATATTCTCTCTTTGCTTTGACAATTATTATGTATTTCATACAACTATATTGTGTTTCATTGCTGACGTTTTATTTTTTTCTGAATTCTACTGCTGTATGTGTATGTGTAATGTTTTTATGTTTAACTTAGAAGGGCATGGGTAACAAGACTAAGTGAGTGTGCAGCAAGATTAGTACATCTATAAAATGCACCTCATTATAATCATAAATGTATTTAACGTTGTTATATGGTTTTCTTTCTTTAGTTACTACTTTTCATGTGGAGAGCAATGTGTGCTGAACCAGGAGACACGGTCTTAAGAATCCGTGCTTTGTTTTGGACTAAGCTTTGTTTTCCCGTGTGGCCACTGGTAGGTAGGACGGAGAAGGTGATTCAGGGTCAGAAAAGGAGGAAGAGGTTTTGGCAGGCAGGCTGAGGAGTTGGATGGCACAGCGGGCATAACAGTAGCAGCCCAAGTTCTAAGGGAAGAAATTGGGATGGTGTATGAATGCAGGAGGATGCTTTGAGCCCTCCAGGTCTCAGCTGATTTTCTTTCAAGAAGCTCTCTTCCTCATCAAGCCCAAACTGCTAAAAACATAAGTAGCTGCCAAACAGCGGAACAGATGTATGTCTGCAAGCTTGGAAGCAGGATCATGAAGCAAAACCTTGTCATTTAACACTCCTGACCTGCCCTTTCCCTATCCTCTCACTTCCCTGGCTTTGGGGAGGAAAGGTCAAGAGCCGATGCCTCTGTAAAATGGGAAACATGTCAAGAGGTGTGCAAGAGCAAGTACTTTCTCTTCCTTTGTTAAAGAGCAGGGAAGACAACAGGGCAGAAGCGGCTCCCCCACGGTCTCCCCTGGCACAGGGTGTCCCAAGGGGAGGTGGACAGCTGTCCCGGAGGACAGCGGATGCCCCGAGGGCCCTGGAGCCGGGCGCCTCCGTGCCGGGGCTGGCAGCCCTTCCCTCGGGGAGGAGGGTGGGCGTCGGAGCTCCGCGGAGGCCGCAGAGCGCCGGGCAGGGCCGGGAGCCGGCTGTCACCGCGTGGGTGTGTGGCGGGGAGCGCGCCTTTTGGGGCAGCTTCTCTTCGTTTCGCTGTTGTTTGCAAACGGCCGGGGCGGGAGTTTCAGACTTTTCCCCCCTCGCCCGGCTCGGGCGGGACACCGCTGGGCGCAGCTGCCCTGCCTCGTGGGGAGCGGGCAGGGCCCGGGAGCGGGGCCAGGGGCTTGTTTACCGCTCTGCCCGCCGAGGGCAGTGCGCGGTACCTGTGCGCTGGCTCGGGGCGCCCGCCCGCCTCCCGCCC
>VWZT01010242.1:354891-413680 GCA_013397055.1 Pachycephala philippinensis | reverse complement strand
GGTGGCGGAGGCTCCCGGGAGCGCGGGTTGCCCCGAGAACGCTGCGGCGCCGGAGCCCCCCGAGGGCGGCTGGGGCTGGGTGGTGATGCTGGCCGCCATGTGGTGCAACGGCGCCGTCTTCGGCATTCAGAACTCATGCGGGGTCCTCTTCGTCTCCATGCTCCAGCTCTTCGGCAGCAGCGAGGACAAGCAGCTGGTCTTCAAAACAGGTGAGGGGAGGCCGGGGAAGCAGCCCGGGCGCAGAAGGTGTCCCGGCCGGGGGCTCTCGCTGCCGGCGGTGCCGCTCCGTCAGTGTCCGAGCCCCGGGGGCCGCAGGAGCGAGACCCCTCTGGAGGGCCGGGCCGGGCCGGAGCCTGCCCCTGCCCCGCCGCAGCGTGTGGGGCTGGGCTGGGGCGCTCGGGAACTCCCCCCGAGAGCAAGGGGAGCTCCCCTCGCCTCCCTGGCCCCCGGGGCAGCGACTTCCCGGGGTATCGGGGCAGGGGCTGCGGGAGAGGAGCAGGTGTGCTCTCGCTTCTTCCGCAGCTGGATCTTTAGGCATCTGCCGTCCTGCATTATGGGTTATACTGCACACTCCTGGTCGCAGAAACCTTTATTCCCCTGCCCCCGTTAGTCTAAATGATTAATTAATAGTGGGGTACAGTGACACTTAAAATATGTCAAGAATGGGCTTGACAGTTGCCCAACCCAGCATTTTGATGTGCAGATTTACTGCTGCAGCCAGTGTCACAAAACTCACCACTAAAGTTAATGACATTTACTAAACTTTAAAGACATTAACAGTACTCTCACACGTTACTGATCTAAAGCACTTTAGACGCGTAAGATTCAATTAGTTAAAAGGTAAACATCCGTTCTGTTTTATTTTATATATGTTTTCTGGGGAAAGTGTCTTGTGTTCTGACTTTGTAAGTTGAGGAAATGCAGTTTTTGGCTCTTGGAATAATAACAAAATTAACAGAATTAAAATTATAATTTATTATAGTAAATAATAAAGTTGACTTACATAAAGGATAGCTTCGTGTTAAATTATTAAAATGAAATACTGAAAAATAAACACTGTCTTTTATGGTTTTGTTCTTTTCTTAAAAAAAGGTGTTCCAGCTATGCAGCCTTGCAGAGGTGTAAGCCTTCTAGAAAACTTTCTCAGTACCCAGTGGGCGTTACAGACCTTTTGAAATTTATGTCTTCCTTAATACTTGCATAAGTGGGCCTAAAGTTGAGATGTTAAGACAGAGAAGTTAATTTTCCTCCTGCAGCTTAGTAACTATTCTTGTCTGAAGTAGAAAACCAGGGCAGTTGTTTAGACTGAAGTAGGAAGGCTGAGAAGCTGTGGTGGGGCATTAAGTGATGTTCTCTCTGGCATTTGAACAGTTTGCAGTGATATACAAGGTGTATTCCCCAGTGTTCTTGAGCTAGGAGGATGGGAAGCTGCATCTGCACGTCAGGCTGGGCAGCGCCTGTTTCTCAGAAGGGAAATGCACATCCAGAAGTAGGTGCCTAGGCTCCTTAGCCCGCACAGGAGAAGAACGAGATTCAGAGAAGGTGCCGTGAACATTTGCATACTGACCTGGGAGCCCCTGGCCGGTCAGAAATGCAGAAGCAAATGGGTGGCTGATATTCTGCCTGTTCATTGTACAGAGGTGTAATTGCTTTTTCTGAGGATGTGGTTCTGTAGTAACAATCTCTTAAAAATTGTCTTGTATGTTAAAAAAAAGTCTTTAGGTAGTAGCGCAGTAGTCAAAATAATCAGAAAAAAATACAAGAAAAAGTGAAATTATCTCCTACCTTCCAGAAGGGTAATTGCACCACTGGTGTCTGAGTGAGGCAAGATTGTGGGTGTGCTCCACCCATGTTTTTGAAAATTTGCCCAATTGCAGAAAAGAGTAGGGGGGAAAAAAGGGAACTTGGCTTTAGAGCCCAGTTGTTTTCCATCCTGCTTAGAAGAGCAGGAAGGCTTCACAGTCCTGGATGCAGCCAGCACCTCCTGTATTGCTTTTTAAGTCGTTTGAGGAAAAAAAAAGCAACAGCTACACTTTGTTGCACTTTGTTTTGCTTTATCAGATGTACTCTGGTTCGGGTAATGCAGAAGGCACTAATTTTACTTTTTTAAAAATCCAAATGGGTTTCAGCTGGGGGAAATACTGCAAGATAGCTGCCTTGGCTAGATGACTTACGTGCATGTGAAGGAGGACTGCAAATGCAAAAAGCCTCCTGTAAACAAAAGCACAGCAGATAAAAATGTACCTTTCCTTTTAATGCCTGAAAGTACCTTGATTAGTTGGGGTACTGGGAGGGCTAAGCAGCAGCTGTCAAACAGAACTTTTTGCTTCTTAATGTTGAGCCTCATTGCCCAGAAACTTGTGGAGATAAGACCAAATGTGAACTGAACTAAATAAATTGTACAATACTGAGCTTGCCATAAAGGAGGGCTATGATCAGGAATGGCAAATTGCACTTAAAATATCTCTTATTGAACACTGATGGATTAGCTGGCATTGCTGTAGAAAGAAACAGAATGACTGGAGGGAAACGTCACGATGATTTTAGTGTTAGAGAAAACTAACCTGATCGTTCCCGTGGTATTGATTCAAATACTTACTCTATTGAGTCTCTTGTGTTTGGACTGATTGCAACTCAAACCTGGCAGTGGTAACTGAGTTAGTAAAGTTTAATGAATTGGAAAACTGGAATTTGTAATGGAAGTTTTCTTGCCGTGTGGCTTTCCTTTGGAAAGCAAAGTTTAATAGTCTAATCCATCTGGAAAAAAAATTCTTTAATATTAATATCTGAAATGCTGATTTTTTTGAGAGGCATGAGCATTCTGGGTAATTTCTTTAAGGACCCCAGGTGTCTGTGGAATTTTGCAGTTGATCCACAGTACCAAAGAATTCAGGTCCATTTGTGGTTTGTTAGTTTGGTTTGGTTTTGGGTTTTTTTACTACAGGATTGCTTAGCTATTGCCAGAAGATTTTGTGTGCCTGCTCTTTCGGAACCAGTCGGTAGTTGTCGCTTTCCTGGTGTTTTTCCCAAAAAGGGGAATTAAGTAGATTGTAATACGTGCTGATTTTGGTATCTCTTAATAACATCTTGTAATATCTTAAAAGCCAATGCAAGGCAAAATGGGAGGGCCCTAAGTATCATAGTCTATGCCATTTTTGTTAGTGTTAGTAGATGAATGGCTGTTTATCAATGTGAAAGGCGAAAAGGGAGGAGGCAGAATGGAGGAAGATGTAGCCAAGAAGTGACTCTGCCTTGCAGATGAGGAGTGGAAGGAAGCAAAAGTACAGGCAAGGCAGCAAGGCTGTTTCCAGTGTGCAGCATCAGCACTGGATAAGTAAGATAAAGGACTATAATTAGCATTGTTGCAGGATTTAGGAGTATTAATGGAAAAACTTGGGGGTCACAGAGGGTTCAAAAATTTCTTCAAGGGACACCTTTATATGAAAAAAATTTGAACATAACTAGTACACAGTATTTTGGTATTTATGTTAGCAAAATACTAATTTCTTTGCTTATGTAGTGCACTGTATAAGCAATTCCATTGTTTCCTTGTGTAGCCGTTTTTTGTTCAAAAACTAATTGATGCACAACTCCAGAAGAGGAAAAGCCCCTAGTGTAAGTATAAAACTTCTAGAAAGGTGTGCCTGAAGTCTCAGGAAACTACTCTGTTCATTGTTTATAGTTCATTGTGTTTGAGGAACAAGTTGGGTGGAAAAAAACAAAGGCAATGAAATACAAATGGAAACAAAAGCTAAGAGGCTCGTGGTCCTTGGAAATAGGGCAGACAGTTGGCCTCTAGTGTTCAAATGCCATTGTAGTCTGATCACCCTTGAAGGGAAAGGATTTGATCCTCAGACCAGTCCAGAGTCTGGCAGGAAGAGCACTTGGTTCCTTTCCCTATTGGAGTTGTCACATGGGGATGAGGAGCACTGAGCCAGTCCCGTTGTTATCTCAGAGATGTGTGTGTGAGCCCCATCTAATCCTGTGTTGTGCTCTCTTGATAGATGCCTCTACTATGTAGGTTTTTATGTGTGTATATATCCATTCTTGTTTTCAAAAGGCAAATGAATACTATGATACTCGTGGAAACAGATAAAAATGGTAGATTTCACTTAAAAAAAAAAGCCAGATAAAATTACTAGTTCCACTACTTTAATTGCTCCTTGTTCTATGATTTGCAGTGCTGACTCTGTAACTCCACTGGATTATTCTCTCGTGTATGATTATCAAGTACTCCTGTGTGTACAAGTATCACCTGCACAGGGAGTATGTACTGCTGTTAGAGTTCTGCATCCACGTGTTTGCTTTGTTAGCCAGTGTTCCTAGAAGACACCACCTCACCTTGCCTGGACTGGTTATCTGTGTGCTTGTATGCCTCTCCCTGGGTTTGGCTCTCTAAGGTGCAGCCTTAGGTGATGTATCTGGATATCAGGATGATTGATTGGCTGGCTCAACACTGCTGGCACCATCAGGACTCTTGAGTCTGGATTGCTGAGGGTCTGATAGGGCAGGGAGGAGAATTCTGATTTTACTTTCATATTCAGGCTGTAATTCAGATGCTGAGAAGATAGTGTTGAATGACTACAAAGATCTATGAGGGCTGAGAACACGTGAACTGCTGGCTTGTACGGTATCTAAATTTTGCTGAGCAGGGCTAGCTTTTTAATTTTACAAGACAGTTTGAAGTTTTCCTTTACTCTTTTGGATCTTTTGATATCTTCCCAAGTTTTCCTCCAGAGATAAAGATCAGTGACAATTTTGATATAATTCAAGTCCTTGTTGTGTAACTGTCCTCCAGAACCACTCTTAGGTTTCTAAATCTATGGGCTGCTGTATCCAGTAAATTGGGAACCTTGGCAGCTAACTCATGAGTAATATCTGAAATGCTGATATACTTAGGGCTCGTAAGCTCTCTGCTTACGAGAGAGCAACTGACTTTTCTTTGTAAGAAGTAGTAAGTCAAATTTGGAACACAGAAGTTATCAGATCACACAAGTATAATTTGCATGAGGTACAAGGAAGTGTGCTACTGTGTAACACCTTGGTCAATGAGGATTACATTGCAATGGAGGATGTAGTTCCAAAAACGAACTACAGGATGTAGTCCAAAAAGCTGGACTTCAGTTTTGAACAAAAAAATGGCTACACAAGGAAACAATGGAATTGCTTATATAGTGCACTACCTTATTATCAGTGCTGCTGTAGTCTGCTTTACTTCTCATGTTTGTGTGGCTATTGAAACCAGAGCGGGGAACCAGCAGTGAGTTCTAACCTGAAAACTAACCTGATATGTAAGTAATGATTCATTTTATTCAGCAGCAGTCATTTTTGTACCCCTTTGACCTGGCTTTGTGATTATAAATATGTATGTAAATGAAGATTCTGGAGTAGTTGATATCATGACTGGGTCAAACTGGAAAGTTGAAGGCAATTTCTGTAGTATGCTGTCTTTGTTTGGAACAGAATGATTAATACCACTACTGTTTATGCATACACACATGCACATGTCTTCGTGCATCCAGCTCTGGAGTGTTTCTCTTGTAGTCTTGATAACTAGTCTGCAGAGTGATTGCTTAGGTTGTCTTTTTGTGTTTTTTTTTTTTCTTATGTTGGATTTGACATTGGTTAGATTTTTCCTGTTCCAACTGCAGGTTAACTTGAAGCAAACAGCTTCATTAGGGAGAATAATCTTCCTAATGTGTCTGAAAGCTAGTTACCAGTTAATTTTTGTGGGTTTCTTTAGAGGCAATACTTTAATTTCATAGGGATGAAACATCCCTGTAAAGATGATTGGCAGTTGTCACCACTCTGTGTTAAATTCACATGCCTCAAGTTATGGCTCTGGTGTGCTGCGTGTCAGACGAAACCATAGCGTCTAAAATCTCCTTCATACAAATCCAAAGAAATACTAAGTTTTACTGTACTTTATTCATGGTAGTTTTGTTGCATGTGAAATACCTTTCATACTCCCAATGTTATTTCTTTGCCAATGTCTCTGTTGCTCTAACTCTCTGTAATGTAGAGAAAAAAGGTACTGTGTTGTGTTACAAAATGAGGCTTTGCTGTTTTCTGGCATGAATGATGTACTATGATGACATTGTGCTGTCTATTTTGCATTATTTACATAACATAATGTTTTTCTTGCTGCTTATTATTAGTACCTGCAGTCAGTGAAGCTTAGTTGACTTTGAAGTTTTCCAGTGTGCATTACTCCTTGCTCTTCAACTTTTTGTTTAATTGGTCCCTGTAGTCTGTTCAATGTGATCTTATTCATCCATTTTTTGGCTACTGTTCTTTGAGGTTTCTCAGATCCCTTCCTCATTTTTGAGTTGCCCTAAATAGCTGCTGTCTAAAGGGGAAGTTAGCAAAATGTGTATGTTTATTACTAAACCTTTTTCTTAGACTTAGCAAGATGTACCTGTGCTTAGTGTTTGCCTATCCATAAACATGATTTCATCTTTCAACACAGTCTACTTGCCTCCAGACACTTTCAGTTTCCTGATAATGTTCAGTCTCTTTTATCATGATTGCTTTAGCCTCCTGAAAGGAGCATTATTAAAGGCCATCTTGAAGTATTATTGATCTCTCTTTCCATTATTGAGTTACTAGTCTTGTATGAAGCAATGTAGTAGACTGTTCTTAAACTATTATAGCATAATATGTCTATTTATTCTTTTAGCCAGTCTGAGTTAATTAGGGATAATAACAAGCTGGTTGATGTAGCCTCTCCTTGGAGCAAGGTCTACTAGAGCAGGCTTCTGAGGACCTTGCCCAGTTGGGTTTTGACCTTCTGCAAGGATGGACATTCCACAACTTCTGGAGTGCCAATGTTTGACTACTCTGAGCAAAGAAGATTTTTCTTACCTTTAAATGGAATTTTCCCTACTTAAATTTGTGTCCATTGCCTCTTGCTTCTTGTCAGAATACCTCTGAGAAGAGTTTGGCTCAGTCTCTTTTCACATCCTCTCATGGGGTATTTGTGCATGCAAAGATTGCCCCCTCCAGCCTTTCCTGTTGAACCTAACCAACACCACCTTTCTCAGCCTCTTGTCATGTGTCAGATGCTCCAGTTCCCTTATCTTTGCAGCCCTTTGCTGGATTCACAGTAGCAATCAAACTGCCTGCTCCACCTTTGGCATTTTTGGTGTTTCAGGCTTTTGACTCCTGAAGGTCTCAGAGAAGGGAAAGTCAATCTTTTGTCACCTTCAGTGTTGTGCATTGTGCTGACCCCCTCCCACATTTCCCTCACCTGGTAACGCAAATACTGCACCAGCACACACCTCCTCAGCTGTCTGAGCGCCTGCTGCCTGCCACGCTCTTTTAATAGAATTCTACACATCAAAGATCATGCTTTGAAATGAGAGAAATATTCAGGAAATTCTAACTTATATTGCTGTGTATTGCTAAGGAAAATAAGGATTTTCAATAAACATTGATCTATAATGCTCAGCAAGTAATTACCCAATTTGAAATTACTTCTGCTCTGTGAACTCCAGGGAAGGAGATGCACTGATTACTTGCATCCAAGCTAATTACTTGCATCCAAGAACTGGTAATATAACTACTTAATTTTAGAATAGTCCTTGTATGAAGGAACAATATAGGTTCTTTCTTATATCTTCCACAGACTTTTTTTATTCTTTCATTTTGTGAACAAACCATGCAGCCTTAGACCACTGCAGTTCAACCTTCAGCAAATATGTACAGAAAGGATAATTCTATGAGAAAACATTCCCTTGTGATCTTACACTATCTGTTTTAGTTTCAGAAATCTAATTCATTACAGGAACAGCAGCTCTGTTTTAGATCTTGCCTTTAATTTTCATGGGAACTGGATAGGAATGACTGGTTCTAATAGCTAAGTTAATAGCAGCCCTTTAGTGCGGATGGGACCAATTTAAAAATGATCAGCGCTGGTTTGTTCCCACACACAGGAAGGGATTACTGGGATGTTGAGCCCGCCTCTTTGTTATCAGCAGCATGTCTGTAATCCCATGGAACATGGTCTCACTTAAATGGTAGGGACTGTACTCTAGAGTGGAAGTTGTAAAGCAATTTTCTTGCTGCCTTTTTGCTGAGTAAGCAGAAGTTGTGAAATCTTTGGCTGTTTATCTTCTGCAGTGTGCTTTGTTCAGTAGAGCTGTACTTCATGTGTATCTTCCAAGTACCACAATAGGGTTTTTTCTTTTGCATTTTTAAAACTGTATATTGGAGGAATAATAACTAATTTAAAACATGTAAACTGTTAATTTCTGTTAGTCTCTAGCTGTTGTCCTCTTGGAAATTATTTATCAAATGTGCAGTAAAGATTGTCTTCTGGCTTCTGATCTGGATTTTAGCCATTTTTTCAAGATGCTTCAATAAAAATATTTCAAATAGAAAATGCACTGGGTAAATAAACGACGTCTTCCTACTTTATTGTAAAGAAGTACGTTGATATTGATACCATTGTGTAATTTTGGCTGTATTTTACCAGTGCTGTAACTGAGCAAGGATAAAACACTAAGATATAATGTTCTAAATAAACTGTGATCTTTTAAGCTTTTGCAGTGTAGAATGAATGAACAGTCCTTTCTTTTGGACCAAAACATAGCTTTCTTAGTGGCAGGTTTATTATATGAAACCAGGAAGAGTGTTCTTGTGTACCAGGTAGGAAAGTTTTTGTCTTGCAGAAAGAAAAGCCCAAAAAACCCTGCTTTACTTTACAACATCAAAAGAGACTGTTCTAATTCAAGATGTCCTAGTTTTAGCACTTCCTATACTGCATTGAAAGTTTAGGAGTCAAAGAATTCAAGAGGAAAAGAGGTTAGTATTCATTATCAAGCGATCCTGAGTGCGTATTGAGGTGGGCTGTATCTTTGGAGACTTTTGTCTGGGCTGTGTCTGGTATCAGCACTCTAAACCTGCCTGTTGTCCTTGGACTGACTTCTGTGACTTTGCCTTGTTTGTTTTCTGCACCCAGGCATGTACTAGCCATGTGTCTCCTAAGGAGCTGCTTGGTCTGCTCTAGATTAGAGTCTGGATGACAGCTGAGCCACATACAGAGTGAACATTTGAACAACGGGGATATTGGTGTACAACAAAGGGATTTGGTTTGTCCAAGGAGGCCCGTAGCTCTTGTCCAAAGAGTTGGAAGCACTGAGTGTGCTTGGGGTACGCAGCCAGGGCATTCTAGGACAGTAACTTGATCCTGTGTTGTAACTGACCATGCTGGGGTTGGAACAATCTCAATGGGTTCTACAGGTCAGACTGAGCCTGTTTGTTGTTGGTGTGCTCTAGTTTGGTGCATGCTGTAGTACTGTAGTAGTTTCAAAGTGGTTGGAACTGGCTGATGACATCTGCTTCTATACAATGCTGCTTGTTTCTGAGAGGAAAGAAGGTGTGGTAGTGCTGCTTTACCTAAAGATGCTGTTAACCTCAAAGCACGAGATTGAGGTTGAGAGCCTGAACTGTGGTGCATATTTGGACATGACAGTGGTATGTGTCACGGTTCAGAGTAACAGCCTTATCAGAAAGTTGATTTAGTATTGCTAGATAATATTTTTTCAAATCTTGAATGTACTATTTATATGATGACTTTTGGATTCTCCTTCAATTTATTTATCTGTGAAAATACTGCCTGTGGCCCCTTGGGTTCATTGGATTAAGTTGTTGTGTGTGTGACAAAACTGAAGGTATGTGCTTTGAAGAAAGCCTTCATGATCTTGGCACACAAAAGGGAATTTGAAGGTGCCCTTTGTTCTTTTATAACTTGAAGTAATTTCCCACCTTTGAAATATTTATGTAGCTTAGGCTCTTCAAAACCCATCATTGCATTCCAGACTTGAAAGGAATTAGAACTCTCAGTTTATAATTTCTGCCACAGCTGGGTACTGGCAGTGATCTAGAAAATTAAATCAACACTAGGAAGTTTTCTGGAAGCTTAAATGTGGAAGCCTGGGATGTATTTTCTAATCCTATCAGAGTAACCCCATTTTTTACAAATTGAAGCATGAAGCATTATCAGCTTTTTACACTTCTGTATGCATCAAAGTATTTTGTTCGTAGTGCAGTAGTTTAATGAATATTTAGTTTCATGCAGTGAAATCACTGACCCTTGAAGGTGTGTGTGGGGGACTGGGACAAAATTGGGTAAATTACTGGGAAGGCTGGAGTAGAACTGCACAAAATTGGTATGGACAATGTTAGTCTTTGTATGCAGTCAGAAATTTAGTCAGCATGACCCAGCTCTGATGTTCTTTTTTTTGCTTTTTCTGATAATTAGGCAAAGAAAATAATGTGTTATATGCAATTTATGCTACCTCATGCTGCAGTATTGATCTTCTGTATTTGTGGTTTAAGGCATTTAACTTAATATATGTTATGTGATACAGGTTCAGTCTCTGCACTGAGGTCTGTGCCAAGAACTGTATACTTTATTAATAAACTTTTTTTGCTGAAAGTATCATATTTCAGCAATTGGTCAAAATACTTTAAAATATTTTGTAGCTAATTTATTTGTATTTATTAAGGATAGTTGTACTGGGAAAATACATTTTGAGAAAGGTGGATGTCCTACAAACTACTCTGCTGCTTGTTCTTTGGGATATTGTCTCTGAGTAATTGAGATTTCTTTTCTGTTTTATGTGGTATCCCACTTACCAGTATTCCAGGTGCATGTTTTTCTGATCAGAGTAGGTAAGAGAGGTGCTATAAACAGTAAACTTAAAAGCCAGGTGAAAAATTTTATCATGTCTTTAAAACTGCCTCCATCTGGACCTACATGGTTGTTCTGGAGTTTCAAACAAAAAGGATGTGGGTTCTTAATGTGACAGTATTCCTCTAGGTTTCAAGTTAAGGATCAGAATGGAAAGGATAGAAACTTAAAACTTGTAGCAAATTTTCATATTGGAATTATGTTGTTTTCTGAAGGTGATTAAATCTTAGCATTTCTCACAGCTTCCTGCTTATAAGCAGTGTCAATTCTCTGGAAACTGAGTGCTAGTTCTTTGGGATAGGATCTCAGCCTGAGAGGTTGCTGGTCAGTATTTACTGTGCAGAAGATAGGGGTAATATGAACAGTATTCTTAAAATGAAAAGACTTTCATTATTTTTATCAAAACATTGTTTTTAAAAAAGTGGGTTAGGGCTCTGCTTTTCTTGATCTTTTGCAGAGCTCTATAGAGTGTGCCATGAACTGTACTGGATTTCCTCTTCAACACACTTATTTGCTTTTCGGAAGAGAATAATTTCTGTGACTAAGGTACCACAGCTTGGTCCCAATGGCTTAAAACCTGGTTACTGCTTTTCCTTTGTGTGTTAAACTGAAATCAGAAGTAGAGGAGGCTCAGTGGAGTCTAAAAGATAATTAGGAGTGGTCATACCTAGAGATGGGCAACAGTTAGGTGGACAAGGTGACCCCAGTATTCACCATGTGCCTGAGAACATTGTCCAAACGCTTCTTGAACTCTGTCAGGGTGGTGCTGTGACCACTTCCCTGGGGAGCCTGTTCCAGTGCCCAACCACCCTCTGCGTGAAAAACCTTTTCCTAATACCCAACCTAAACCTCCCCTGACACAGCTTCAGGCCGTTCCCTTGGGCTCTGTCACTGGTTACTAGAGGGAAGAGATCAGTGTCTGCCCCTCGTCTTCCCCTCATCAGAAAGTTGTAGACTGCCATGAGATCTCCCCTGAGTCTCCTCAAGTGACCTCAGTCCCTCTTTGTATGGCTTCCCCTCTAGAGTCGCCACCATCTTTGTGTCCCTCTGTCAGATGCTAACACTTTATACGCTTCTTGTATTGTGGCGCCCAAAGCTGCCCCCTGCACTCAAGGTGAGGCTGCCCCAGTGCAGAGCAGAGCGGGACAATCCCCTCCCTTGCCTGGCTGGTGATGCTGTCCCTGATGCACCCCAGGATATGATTTGCCTTTCAGTTTATAAGCTCTGCTTTTTCTGAACTTTAAATTTCATGACAGAGGAATCCCAAGCGCCATGAACTAACTTTTTCTCTCGGGCTCTCCACGTCATTATTGCCAGAACTACCACCTATCTTTTGTGCAAAACTCATTGTTTCAGAGCAGTGAATTCACTTTAAGGTAATCTTGCCACCAAGTGTGAAATTATATAATGAATAAAGTCCTTTCTTCTTGAATGAGTGCCTGCAGTGGCCAACCTTTTAGTGAAGCATTGAGTGTAGCTTTGTGTAAAACAGACATCAATTGAGTTGTAGAGTAAGAGGTGGTTAAAGAATGGCTTAGCAGCGTTTACACAAAGGTAGTTGAAATAAGCGGAATTCAAGACTAGGGTAAATGCAGAGAAAAGAAAAAGGAACCTTCACTTATTGTTAGGGCTGGTGAAGAAGAGGTCAAAGGTATCTGCTTATTTTAAAAGTGGGACGTCTTGTTAAGCCACCCTCCAGTGAGAATGCTGCATCCACGCAGATTTGTTTGTTCATGTAAGTTCTTGTCTTCCAAACTGACTTGTGCTACTTCTGATTACAGCTATGCTTTGCTGTTGGCATTGTTGTTTGCTTTAACAGTTACTTTTTGTCTTTAGCTACACTTTCAATTTTTTATGAAGTAATTTCATAATTGTAAAGCATTTTCGTGAATGCAGTTGGTTCAGCATAGATGGGCATAGCTTCTGTGAAATTCTGTAAGCAATGAATTTCAGTTTAGCGTAAGACAAGGGTATCACAAATGTTTTGTGATAGAAGACAGTGTCATAGGCTTTTAGAGCTGGTCTGTTCATATGCTTGTCTCCAATTTAAGGAGAGTTTCAAGTATTATAGTTACATTTTTGTCCTCAGTAGTTATATCTGGCATGTGTTAAAATAATAAATGGGTAAACTATATATAGTTGTTCCCCGTCCTTACCTTTTTTCCTGTTTTTATCTGGGTCACTATGGGAGTGCTGAAGCAAATGTGGTGGTTGGAGGGCTCTTTGTATGTTCTGAAAGGCATGAAATGTGCTGAGGTGAGATGCAGCCTTCCTAAATGGCACTGGTGCCAGTCATTCAGTGATGCTTGGCATCACACTGTACCAGTAATGTGGATTTTGCTTTCATTGGTGTTTTTTTTCTTTAGCTTTGCTCTGCTTGTCTGTTTTACTGCACTGGTATGTTGGGTGACATTTTCAGACAGTGACGCAAAATATGTGAGAGTGGTGTTACACCTGGAGAAAACTGGCAAGGAATGGAATTCAGCTGGCAGATTATAGTAGATGGAGGTCTGTTGAGTACATGTAGTGGTTTGTAGAGAGTTACTCAGCTGGGCAGATGCAGATTTAACTTTAGGGTGGGTTGAAAGTCTGCAGTTAACCCAAGCTGTGCTGACTAGATCTCCACTGCCTCTAGTGGGAGCTTTGACTCCTCACTCACACAGGCATCTACAGTCGGGTGCTTTCACATGGAAGTAGAGTCCTGTAGCACACCAAAAAGTACTATCATACCCTTATGAGTATGTGGTACATCTCTGTGGTCTTTGTGAAACAGAATTTTAAAAATTAAGATCCTAGGTAAAAGTTAGCTTTGTTAAAATTAGTTAAAATAAGCCTAGCAAGCAAACCCAGCTGAAGTTAATTAAAGAGTTAATAGTTAGTTAGAAAAGTAAGCCTGAAATAAGCTTTGAAGATGTAGGTAACTGATTACTTGTCATGTTATATTTACTGAGCGGTGTCTAGAATGAGAAACAGAAAATATTGATTAACAGATCTAAAGAAATGTAGACAACTACTAATTTTTCTATTTGAAAATCTATTCAGCAGTAATGAAGGAAAGAACTAAAGGTCGTGGAGGTCCTCCAAGAGTAATGAGGACTCTCAAGAGAGACAGAAAGGTCAAAGTGAGGGAGATGAGTTTTACTTCATCATTTACAAATAGTGAGACCACCGACTCAATTGAAAGAACAAACCGCGCATGCTTAAAATGGCTTTTCAGCTAGTTACCATACAAAGCGGAGAATGGGAGGTGTCAATGATATTAATATGTATTTGTATTTTGAATATTTAAAATTTTCTGTAGGTAAATAAGCTTAGAATGCTCTGTGATTTTGCGCTGCGTATTTGGGAAGGATCCCACGTAGTTGCCCGGCCACTGGAATAAAACATACACTTTCTAACTCCAAGCTGTTAGAGAGTCTTTGTCCATCTCAGTTGGGTATCGATATTAGATCATGCCCATATTTTAACAAATCATTTGCTCTGACTAACAGTATCCACAATGACATGCACACCAGTCTATGCTAGTTAGAGGTCACATTTACAAACCTGGTTAGCTGGATATTTAGGGGGGCTATTGCCAAAGTCATTTTTCTTTTGAAGGTTTATCAGAGCCTGATAGGATTGATACAGAAAACAACGCCCTGTGGAACTCCTTGATGCTCTGATCTTGTATGTAGTCAGTAATTTAGCTCTATTTGCTGAAGAGTCTTCTGTGTGATTTTGTATGAGCTTCAGCTTCTAATTGCACTAGAATTTATTTCATGGCCAACACTTTTGAATGATTCTGAAAGGTAAATTTGTCTTGTATTTGGAATACTTAAATTCATTTATTTAACTCCCAACAGTTAGGCTGTAATTATAGGTGCTGGATCTGTTTCAGCTGTTTCCAAATATGAGGTAGTTACAGGCAGCTTTTCCAGGTGTGATTAAGGCTAGTGGTTTGTTGATGAGCAAAGTTGTGCTACAAAGATAAATAAAAAAATCAGTGTGAAAACATCAAGAAAGTTGAAGTATTTTACCAACCAGCATTGGTGGACTTGTAAAGCTTGTTCTTGGAGGCAAGATACAGCTGCTTGGTATGTCTCCCCCCACTGCCCTTTAACCTTTTTGTTTCCAGTTTTGATCTTGGCAGGGTTATAGAGCTGCTGGCATACATAGATGCCAGCCAGTGCCAGCCAGTTATGTCCTGTCTCTGGGAGAGGGAATTCATGCTGAGTCCCACTTTTGGTAGAAGTTGGAAACTGCAAATTGCTTCCTCTCTGAAGCAGTGCATTGCTTCTCCGAAATTTGTCATGGCAGGACCTAATGCTTTGCCAAAGTATCTGAGAGATGCCAGTTGGTACCTGCCATTCATTTTTTTTTTTTTAGTGTTGGCTGGGCTAATATGCTATTTGAAGCTTTTGTTCATGCGTTAATTACATCTCAGGAGGATAACCAAATACTTGTAAATGAAATTTGGAGTGTTTTTTAGGAGGAAGCTGTCTAATAGGTAAATCATCTAACTAGGATTTAGCTGGATATATCCAAGTACAAGTGGAATTGTTCTGGTAATGTTTTCTGATTCTAAGGAAACCATTTAAGAAGACCTTGCCACAGTTAAAACTTGAAAGTATTTAGCTACAACAAGAAATTTATAGTTACTTTTACTTTATGTTTGTATTAGAGGTTATATAAAACAATAGAAAAATTGAGTCTGAAAGTCTAGACATTATGTATGCTGATCTCTTGATGTAAAAAGCCCTGATAATGATCACATTGGTACTCACTTTTATATATGCTCAATATATATTATATATGAGTATGTTTCTATTTTGTTTTTATCATTTATTTAACTTGAATATTCTTTTCTTTTGTGTTTTGGAGGGGGCTGTAATGCTTTAAGTTTCTCTGGAAATAGACCAGTTGCTATGAAAATAGTTTGGAATAGCATGCTGCCTGGTTTTGGCTTAAACAGGTGTAGGCAACCAGTGGCACTGCTGGGGATCTGCATGGAAATGAAGAGCCACTTCCTTCTTTTCCTAACAGTTATTGTCTGTATATGGGCAGTGTCTGGGAAAGTCAGTGCTGCTCTGTTAGAAAATGGCTTGAAGAATATTTTAGTTTTTTCCTTTCTGAAATGGTTCCCTTTTCCCCTTAAGAATGTTATCTAGACAATTAATCTCAAGATTTTGCAGTGCTGTTGATCTTCAGCAGCAAATTGTCAGGTCTCTGAGTTCCTGTGCGTATCAGCTCTTGATACTTTACTGATGTGAATTGCCAAGATGAAGCACTGGTTTCTACAGTTTCTGTTTGCAGCTGTCTGCTTTTCTGAGCTCTCAAACCAGAGGAGAAATGCAGGAAAATGGAAATGCTCTTCTGTTATTTTAATAGTTTTACTGCTCTTGTTACATTTACTTTTACATTCCTTACATTAAATGAGGTAAGATGTTCTCCACTTTCTACTGGAAAGAGAGAAATGTAGAAGTAATGCTTAATCCAATTAATGTATTTTCCTGCTCTGATTCATTGTGATGACTTTGAGCATCTGGTGGTAACTGAGCATGAGCTGCTTAAAGTCACAGAAACCCAATTCCCATTATTTCTGCTCATTGAAGGGAATAAATGAATTACCAGACACTAATCTTGGGATAATTGCTTGCTGAGCAGGAGATCTTAGCTCTTAAAGAAATTAGTTTTGTAAGTTTATGGAGCTGTCAGAACTAGTGAACTATTAAAAAAAGGTTAACCACAAATGAACAGCAGCTGAGCTTTCAGTCTTTTATTACTAACTATTGCAGTTGAACTTTGCAGTATAGAAATATATGCAGTGGAGATAAATATTATTTCTTCCCCTTTGTTGTAGTTTAATCCCAGCCAAAACTGGGACATCCTTATGAGTTTTACTATAATTTATCAACTGAAGTTTAAGCTGGAGACTGAAATTTGTTTCTGGCAGTGCAGAGGTAGGATGTATGTGCAATAAGATACAGTATGTACTGCTGTTTTGAATGACCAAACCCAAAATGGTTTGAAGTAATTGTTATTTTGGGTAGGTCCTCTGATTTGGACATAGAGGAAGGTGTGTGCTTTTTAGCTCTAGGCAGTCTACCCTGTGACATTACATCAGTTTTCCTTATTCTCCTTTATTTGACATGACTTAGGCAGGTTAGTGTCCAAAATTCTTTTTGAGTTCTTCATAACTGTGTGACCTTGTGATTTATGTCTTTAGGGTGTTGGTATTTGAAAGTCATGTTGCTTTTCACTGGTGGTCCTATTCCTCTGCCTTTGGAGAGCAGCGTGAAGGAGGTGTTAGGAGTCACCATTCATAGCTCCTGCTCAGTAGCACTGACCTCACTGGAGTCTTCTACTGGGTCTGGGAGCAGACTTCCTCCCCCACACATGTATCTGGGAACATTCAGAGCCCAAAAATAACTAGATAAGCAAGCCTCAAATACACCTAAAATTTTCCCCTGTAGAATAAAATGTCTGTTAACTAAGTTTAAACACCTTTTATTTGCAGGATAACTAAGGAGTCATTAAGTGGTTCCTGAATCCTTCTGTCCTGATGGGTATTTTCTGTCTCTGTAGATTGTTGCTATGGGCAGTCAATGCATTTTTTTTGAGGCTATAAAAATCTGGTTTTTTCTGTCAAATTCATATTCTATATCTGGTCTTTACAAATAACAGTATATATTCATTCAGATTTTCTTACACTGTTTATTATAATGTTTAATACATTACATGTTTGATCAAAACTCCACGGGGATTCTGGCAAAGTGGTAACAATACCCTGGATTAACTTGGATTAAGTACTCTGATTGGAAGTAATTGTTTCATGCAATATGTTTCTGCCTGTCAATGAGAACTGTACTTCTGTCCTGTAGACAGTCTTTTTATTGTGGAATCTCTGCTTGAAACTTCCTCAGTTTAAAGTAGTAGGCTTTATTTATTCTCCTTCCATTTATTTTAACTACTGTCAAAATATCAGGGTATAGCAGACTTGTCATGCAAGGACACTATTATTGATATTTTTTAAGGACTAAGTGTGATCACTGTAAGTTGTGTTTGACTTGTGTCCAGAGTGGGCATGGAGGCTTCAGAGCCCTCCTCCAATCAATGTCCAGGTATCATCCAAGGGTTGGTAACAGTGGAAGTGTAAAAGCTGTGTAGTGTCACAGGTACTTGCTGCAAATACATGATGTTTTATTCTCAACACACAAGCAGGAAACAGCATTTCCTTTTACACTCAAGGACTTCTGTTTCTAAATGCAGACACGCTTTTAGGAAAGTACAAAAGCAGAATCAAACCCAGCCTACTGTTTGCAGATTTGTTTCTGCCACAGCACAGCCCCAGTGCCTTTTTTTTTTTTAATTGTAATAAAAGCTGCACACAGTGGAAATAAATCCATTATGGGGAAAAAAGTAAATATTGTATGTATTTGTCATTGCAGAATTGAATTTTGATAGTTAAAATATTAGAGTAATTAAAAATAGATTTATTAAAAATTGTTTGAATTGGTTGATACAAAATACAGAACTATGTGATTTCAAACTTATGGGTCTTCTGTACCTTGCAAATGCAGTTGTGCAAACAAGAAAATGGCTTATCCTTGGCATTTTTTGGTGGTTAGGGGTATCGTACTGTGCACAGCTTATCAAAAGCAGAATAAAGTGAATGGAATGTTACTTTTTTCCCTACTGTTGTCCTTGAGTTTCCTGGACTACTGCTGGTAGAGACTTCCTTGATTTGGTACTTCCCAATGCCTTTTTATTTCTAATCTAGAGTTAATTAGCATTGCTTTATACCTGCCTTGAGCACTTGAAAGTTGGTTTTAAACTCAGATGGTTCAAATTATGAATTTTATGAAGAAGATAGCATTTGCAAAAGCGTTGGCACACACATTGTACAATCGCAGAACCACTACGGTTGGAGAAGACCTTCAAGACTGAAGCCCAACCATTCACTCAGCACTGTGAAGTCCACCGTTAAACTGTGACCCCAAGTGCCACATCCGCATGTTTTCTGAACACTTACAGGCATGGGGACTCCACTACTTTCTTGGGCAGCCTGTTCCCAATGCCTGACCACCCTTCCAGGGAAAAAAGTTTTACTAATATGCAGTTCACAGTATCCTCTCCTGGTACAACTTGAGGCCATTTCCTCTTGTCCTGTGACTTCCTACCTGGGAGAAGGGAGCAACCCCTGCTTCGATACAACTTCCAGACCCTAACTTTTGAATGCAAACCAACCACATAATAAGCAGTGGTGGCTTTCATTTTGCACACAAAGTATTGCATACCTCCCTGGCTGTGTGATTTACTGCTTTTTAAAAATGGGATTTGAGTTGCTGTGACTAATGAGTGGTCATGTTGTGTCAGTGTGCTCACTGGCATGGCTGTGGTTGAGAAAAGAGACTAACTTGGTACTAAACCAAATTATAAAGATTTTTGAATAATTGAATTAAACTTTTGTCTTTTAAAGTAATGTCTTCAGGGGTATAAGAACCCTCCCAAGGAGAACGAGGAGCTGCTGACAGAAATATGTAATAGATTCTGTAATTTTCTGGCAGCAATTTCATTATTAAGATTTATATTTACTTACTGTTATGATCTTGAGCTACTTGGGAACAAACCTCTTGGGTAAGCTAAGGAATGTTTAATGTATCAAAAAATGTGGTTATTTGTTATTTCTGTTGTATCTTCTTCCTTGTGTTTGGTAGCTACGGAGAAAAGAAACTCATTGCATAAAAACATTCCCAGACCTCAATTTGTAATGCTGTGCTTTGCATGGATCCTCCTGTTAATTTGCAAGGAAGATTTATGACCTTTCCTTTCAAGCGCACTGGCAGTGGATTTTAGAGGAAATAGTCCTTCTTGTGAAAACTCTCCTAGCTGTGGTGTCTCTATTAATGATAGGCTGGGTAGGATCCCTGGATCCCCTGTTCAGAGCAAGTTCAGTCAGATCATTACTCGGGGACTTTGTCCAGTTGAGTTTGGATAGAGATCCCATATTCCATCTTCTGCCTCTTGTGTTATAGCTGTGCACCTTTGAGCATTGTAGTTACATTTTCACTGCCTTTTAGGTAACTGTAGATGTCAATAAGATCTGCACTCCTTGTGCTTCCCAAAACTTCATAAGGCTGAAAAACCCCAAATCTGCCAGTCTTTCCTCCTACGTTAGGTGCTCCAGCCCTTTGTTACCTTGGGGCCTTCTCCTGCTCTCAGTCCGATATCTCAGTGTCTGTTTCTTGCTCTGGGGAGCAGAAAACTCAGAGCAGCTCCAGATACAGCCTCATGAAAATGGAATGCCCATGTCCCTCAGCCTGCCAATACTCCTGCTAATGCAGCTTGGAGTGCAGTCAGTTTTGATTGCTGAAGGGCACACTGCTGGCTCACGTTCAGCTCGTGTCCATGAGGTCTCACGTGTCCCCTTCTGCAAATCTGCTTTCTAAGCAATTGACCTGCAGTCTGTACTGGCTCCTGTTCTTTCATCCCAGGTGCAAGACTTTACATCTGCCTCTGAATTCCTTCTGTCTACTGTTTTTCTCAGCACGCTGAGGTCCCTGCACATAGCAGCCCTGACCTTCAGCATATCAGTCACTTCTTCCAATGTGATACAAGTTGGTACATGTGAATCATTTCTTTTAATACGTGTTATCTCTTGTAAAACCAGCTGTATGTCTTTAATGCTTCATAAGAGACTTTCACACTTGAGATTGATCTCAGAGTGTTCTGTATGCAGTAATTGATGCATACAAGTTACTAGTAATTGATGCTTACACAGCTTAAAAAGTAATTTCTCCTGTTATACACCTTCTTCTTCCCTTTGGCCAGTCAGTGATTTTTGAAGTTGCAGAGGCTGAAGTCCAACTGACATCAGTTCCACTTAATACCTGTGGACTTCAGAACACTCAATTGTAGAGGATGCACAGTTAAAATTTATTTTCTTGACATAATCCATGCTTCCTTGTGTTCTAAATGTGCTTTCAGATAATTTTGGTAGTCCCATCCCATTTTTGTTTAATGAGAAATTAAAAAGTAAATTACTCTATTAGATCATCCATATATATTCTCTCTAAAAAAAAAAAAACCAAAATGCACAATAAAGCCAACTAAACAAAAATACACCTTTTAGCTGCAGTCACCTGGGGTGTGTTTTAAGATGAGGAATTTTGTCTCTTCACCCCTTCTCTGTTTTCCAGGTGATTAGTTAATATTGCCAAACAGCAAGGGACTCAAAATGGATTCCTTCTGGATGTTGCTGGTAACTGCTCTCTCTGTATGCTAATTTGACCTCTCCTTGTTTCTTTAACCTACTTTATTCATACCTCCGAGGGCTTTTCGCTTATCAAATGGAAACTTTGTTTTTCTAAGAATCTTTTCTGATGGATGAGCCCTTTGTTGAAAGCTGCTAGAAGTTCCATCATTAAACATACTTTGAATGGCATGTTACTTTAGCATATCCAGATAATTCTCGATAAGTGATTGTATCTAAACACTGTTTTTCTTAAGTCTTTTTATTCAAAAGAAGTTTAATCGCATGATTCATGATTGCTTGATGAATGATAAGTATTTAAAGCTGCTTTTAGATGTGCAAAACCTCATGATATTCAGCCCCTTTGAAGAGGTCTTGTATCTGAGGTGGTGACCTCATTGTGGTGAACAACTACTTCTGTTTTGTTTTAGTGTTTTGAAACTAGAATAAAAATTAGATGAGGGAGAAGAGTACTCCTTAAAGAAAAAGAAACCTTGTAAAAGGATAAGGTAACTCTCAATTCTTTTAGGTTTTATTCTAGTTTCTTAGCAAAATGCAGAAAACATTCTTAAAGAAAAATTCTCTAATTATGTACTGAAGAGCCTTTGTTCTTCTTGAGGAGTAGTTTTAAAAACAATTCCTAGTTGTATCTTTGCCAGTGGAAATGCTGGGGTCTTTTCCCCTCCAACAAGAAGAAAAAGGTTTTTTAAAGGTAATACTTTTATCTGGCTATATTAAAGCCGTGAAAAGGATGGTGTTCTTGAAGCTTCTACCAGCTTGCACATAGAGAATATTTAGTTCTGATTCTCAGGAAACCTATTTATGTTCACCAATTCTGATATGTATGGCATCATCTGTTTGCCTTGGCAAGATTATGTGAAGATGTTTTTTTACTGGGGGTGAGGGGCAAGGGATAAAGATAGATTGATAGAGACTTTCATGCCTCGTTCCTTGCAGGCTTTTGAAGAGCAGGAATGACCCAGTTTGGCAGTAGCCATCCTGAATATGAGCAATTTGAGTGAATTTGTCCTCTGTCTTCTAAGGAGCTGTCCCTAGTTGCATTTACCAATGGAAGAGAAACACTTAAAAATAGCATTGTTGTTTTGGGGCTTTTTATTTTCAAGTTTCTGTAGTTTCTCATATGAAGTCCGTAATAGTCTTAAGAGTAGTAAACTGGTTGTAGAACTATCAGAGTCCTTTAGTAAGTATGTTAGTAAGTTTTTTGGTGGTTTTTTTTTCCCCCTAAATTGATTCACTTCAGAGCTCCTGAAAGTAAAAGCATTGCCTCAAGCTAAGCATGATGTTGGCAGGAGTTGTGCAAACTTCTTTGTGTAGTTTTTGCCAAAGAACCTTGTTCTTGACCTGAAATATCCCTCCTGTTTCCAGCTGTGAGCTTCATGAACAAACAGTATGAATTTTGACAAGCTGATCATTATTCATGCAGAATAATTTATTAGAGCAAATTTTTGTTCCTAATTAGTTTCCCTTTGTTTTTTGTTGCTTTACTTTGTTGTTTTCACTGCCTTCTTAACAGCTCTTACTTTTTGCCCATGTTACTGGGTTCAGTAAGCAATTCTAAGAAATGACTGACGGGTGCAAGTGACATGTGACATTGCATTGTCTACCTTAAATGTCAGATACCACATGTAACTTACTGTCTAAGAATGTATTAAAATGCAACATAATTTTATTGGTACATGGAATTATCTGAATTGGTCTTTAAATTGTCACGTTCATAAGCCAGGAATACCCAGGGAGAGAATTAATTAAATTGGAACTTTAAAAGAAGAAGATTGAATTTGGAGTTGTTTGGCATTTAAATTGCTACATCAGGTTTTGTTTCACAATAAGCTAGTGTTATATGCTATTTAGGAAATCAGGAATTTCTCCTGCAACGAAATCTTTTCTTCAGTCAGATAGTGGGAAATGTTGAATCAGACGTAAAATAGTCTGTACTAGAGCTAGTTTCTGTGATTCCTTAGTGCCTGAATGATATGGTGATGGAAGTTATGGACTGTTTCCCTTGTTAATATGGTATAGGGTTTTTTCCCCTTTTACCTGTCCCATTCATCTCCTTCCATTTGAATGATGAACAATGTCGAAGCAAAGTTCACTGTGAGCTCTTAGAAGGTGGGGAGGTGATTTTTTTCATTAAAACAAACGAACCCAAAAACTCACACAAAACCTAACCAACCCTCACCCCCTCGTATGCTCACAGTCCATGTACATCCATGTACTCAGTACCTGCTGTCGAGCAACCAGACCACACACATAAATGTGTCAAAGTGGTCTTGCTAGAAATCCACCCAAAGAAATGAGTGATGGAAGATTCCTACTATCAAAATCCTCATGTCTTCTGGGTTTTTCTTAGGTCGGTAGTTATGTGCTGAATTTGGATGTGACTTTGGTACCCTGTAGGAGATCATAGTGGTGAGGACCTCTTAATCCTGTTCTACCTTTGAGTCATTACTTAGATTAGAATTTGCACAGTCTCTTGTCTCTCTTGGCTGATTTATATCTTCAGTCCTGTTGTTTATCTTTCCACCATTATCTCTTAATGACCTAACCTATAGTTTGTCCCCGCTTTATTGTAAATGTAGTCCTTGTTTTACTGACTTAGGTATTTTGAGGAGTGGATATGTAAATGTACTGTGATCTTTGATCTGCTTATCTAGGTGTGATCAAAACATGCTGTTGTTAAAGGCCTTTCTCCTGCTGTTCCTTCTGGTGTTTCCACACCCAGGCATTCCCGTTCATTGTCCAATCACATCAGTCCTAAGGTTTCCATATCTCTGTATTAATGTCTCTGCCTTTATACAAAAGGGGAAAGAACACATGCCTCTGTTTCACGATAGCAGTTTCTCATCTGTTACTACCCCTTAAACTATTAAAATATGCTTTTCAGACCTATTGTCTGAATTGTTATTAAAATTACTCCCTTTTTGTTTGGATAGCTACTTCACCTACATATTCTTGTATGGGGCTCCAGTTAGAACCTTTTTGTTCCTATCCTGTCATCCAAGAAATCTGCCTAGTTTTCCTTGTCCCCCTTTTCTTGCTTTTTCTACCTTGCTGGTGCCAAAGGAAACACAAGACTCCGGTGTCACACTAGCTTTAGCGTTGGAGCTTATCAGCTTAATGCTTTGCTTGGTTTTGGTATTGCAGCTCCTGTCTTGTTCATACCTGCAGATTTACCCATCCTCAGATCTTACAAACCTGGTCAACACTTGGCAATTCCTCAGTTTCAGGCTCCTGATTCACTTCCTCTCACGGGCTGAGTATGCATTTCCTGTACAGTAAAGATTCTCTTGTTTTCCTCAAAGAAACTCTGAAGAGCAGCCACCTTCTTCTGGAGATGGATTCCTGGAGAACTGGTGGGGCGGTTGCTACCAGGTTTGAACTGCCAAGGGCTCCTCACATTACTGCTGATTTCATCCTTCTTTGGCACCCAGTGCTTTTTACTAAATAAAGCACAAGCCACAGGGCTTTCTGTGCTCCAGTCTGCACGCTGAATTGACAGTAATCAGGGCTTGTTGATTCTTTGTTTTCTTTGGGTTGGCTGGGGGATACTAAGTGTCAACAGCTCTTCTTTGAAACACTTTAGCTAAAGAAATATGCATGCTACAGTTTAGTTTTTAATAGTTTCAGAATAATTAAAATATAGGCGCTGTTCTTTTGCTGTCTGCACTCCCAATAGTTAATTACTTGTGCAGTCTGCTGGACTGATACTTTTGTTTGCAGTCTTACTTGAAAATTCTCCCACACTGCTCATGAGCAGGCATGCTAATAATTCATGTTGTTTGATTACTTTTACCTAGTGGTAGTTTACATTATGTTATACTATCAAGGTCAAGCTATGCGCACCATATTTCCATATTTCTGTTTAGGGATCAGTCATGGAAGTCTAGAGTTTTTTTGGTTGTTTTTTTTCTGGTGGTTGGTTTCGTTTTTTGTTTTTTTGTTTTTTTGGTTTTTTTTTCCATGAAGGCATTTGGACTTCGTGGAAATCTAGAACAGCTGCTGAGCTCCCTAACTTGTATTCCAGTTGCTGCAAGGAAAGTGTGCTGTTGTAGCAACTCCTGTGCTGTGCAAGTCCTCGGGAGGAAGTGCAGAGCTTCCCAGAGATTTTCTTTATGCTAGACTAATGCTCCTTTTATCTGTATAAAAGCTACTTGTGAATTTACCTGACAGGGAGATCTCAAGGGGGAGGGCATTATTTTAGTGCAACTTCGATGCCTTCTTACCCACTGATACAATTTAGTGCTCCTGATGCCTCCTCAGTTAACTCTGTAGTAGCTGGGAGTAAATGCTACAGTAGCTCTTCAGGAGGACAAACCTGTTGCCAAGTGGACACTGTACATGAAAACACTTTTGCTAAAATTGAAACTGAACTTTCAGAATCGGAAATGTCTTGTTTAGCCAGCTCCACTGAGCTTTGCTGAGTCACTAGTTTTTCATTTACTGGTGTTAGAAAGAGCTAATCGTTGTTGTGTGGCAAGTACAACTTGCTGAAAGTACAAGCTTGGACCAGAAGGGGATGACTAGTGTATTTTAAGTAGGGCTATAATTTTTTTTCCTTTGGTTCTAAGTGTTTGGGAAAATCTCAGGCCAGATCTGACAGCCTGAGAGCAGTGAAGCTGCTTTAGGTTTGTGTCCCTGGTCTAGGCAGTACTGAGGCTGAAAATGTTTCCAGTAGGCACCCACACGCAGTGCGCATGCACACCACATGTACACATATGTGCACAGCCGGCCACACAAATTAACTGACAGGACTCAAATAACAACATTCAGATGAACACAGCACTAGTGGTGTCCTCCTACTCCCCTCTCTAGCTGAACCGAATGGAGTTCTGGTAGTTCGTGTGTGTGTGTATGCATCTGTATTTATAATGTAACGTTTGCAACGTGAATCCCTCCAGGTGCTGGTTTCAGACACTCAGATATGAACACAGATGACTTGACCAGGAGAAGTTTGAAAGGGAATTTAGCAAGCAGACAGGACAGGCTGTGCTGATTGGGGCAAGGCATGGTGAGACAACCATACTGGCCAGCAAACTGCTTATAATGTGGGCAATGCTTTTTACCTTCTTATGATTCTTATTTTTCCACACTTGTTCCTCCCCAAAACTCCTAAATGTCTCCCTGGTTCCTCCCATAAGTGTCCGCTAAGTTAGTTGTGTGATCCTGAAATGCTTTTCCCCCAACGCGTCCTATGAGCTGAGTCAGTACTCTCCCTTGGTTCTGAAGGTGCCCTGGCATTGACTCATCCTGGTGGATGGCATGTCTGGTTGTGGGAGCTCAGGCTCTCCTGGGACAGCCAGGGAGAACAGGACAGGGTGTCCCTTCTTCTGGGCCTGAGGCTTGGGTTCCTGCCTGCCTTCACCCCGCTGCTCCTTGGGGCATAGAGAGACAGGCTGGAGCTGTCAGGGATGAAGGCTCCTGGTGTGGGCCTTGGGGCAGCCAGGGCAGGATGCTCTTTGGGGTCCCCCTCCTGCCACTGCCTCTCTGTGCCCCTGTGTGTGCCTGCAGCTGATCTTCTATTGCATAACCCAGCACTGAGCAGCGGGAGCTCGATGGGAGACACAACCTGATAAGGTCACTCGTGGTGCTGGCAGCAGGCTTTTGGCCAAGCTCACTTAGAGTTGTACTCCATGAGCAGCAGAAATCAAAGGATTTGTTCAGGATCTTGCATGTAATACACTTAACACCCCTTTTTCTTGTTCTGTTGCTTTTTCTGCCCTTTTCTTCTCTCAGAAGCTGTAATTTATTGGTTGGTGAAAGCAGCCCTATGTCTTGAGCTTTTTAGATCATTGTAAGAGTGAGAGACTTTTTCTTTTATACTCCAGAGGACCGAAAATCCCTGTATATTTAATATGGGTGTATTGTATGAAATGTGGAGGTGTATATATATATATGTATATATATATACTGTATACACATTATTAATGTTAATCTAACTGTTCACACATTATCTAGTGACAGTTCCTGTTGTAACAGCACTCTTATTAGGTTTAATATTATTTTTACTACTTCTCTTCCCTTAAAATTAGAAATAGGGAATAATAGTTCACTTACTCATATGGAATTAAACAGCATAGATGGCAAAATGCTGGTGTAATCCCTTAATTGATAGAGTTCTGGAAATAGCACTAAAGTAAATGTGGTTGTAAAAATGGTGTTAGTAGCTGAGCTACTTAGTGCTTAGATAGCAAGCTGATAAAATAGAACCTATGTAAAATGCAGAGATTCTAAGGAATCAGAGTGAAATATTATTGGATGGAGATTGAGCCTTCAGCAGAAATAATTGGGTGCTTGGCTTTTGCGATAACTGTGATACTATTCTGTAGTGTACTATTATACATTCTACCTGGTAAAAAATTCTGTACTGTTTATGTACCAGTTCTTGCTACTGGCAGAACAAAAATGGCTCTGTAACTCAAGACAGTGTTTCATATTTGCCCAGTTTAAGCAAGACTACTGCAGTTGCTAGGAAGAGTGGTGGTTTTAGGCTTCTTTTCAACAAATAGGAAGTTTGTCTAGTGAACAGTTAAGGAGTAAGGCATTAAAACTTCCCAAGATCTTCCAAATTCCATCAGATATTTGAAGGAGATGACTGGTTCCTTGACTAAATTTTATAGTTTCACTTAAAAAAAAACCAACCCCAAAACCAAAACCAGCTTACATTAAGGGAGTAATAAACAATGTTTTAATCCAGGACTTCAAAAAAAAGTTTATACTGGACACTGTGTGCCTGTTTGTTTGCTCATGGTGGGTACAAAGAGTCTTTTTAATACAAGCATCCAGAAGCTTGAAGAGCTAAAGGCATTGGTGAAAAAAGGGGAGGAAAAGAGCCAGCAGTATGATTGGCTCAGTTTTGTGCTGTTTTACCTACTTATTTTATAAATAAGAGCTTTGGACTTCTGATATTTTTCCAGAATACAGCAAAATAGTCAGTAAAAACATTGGTTTTATTACTAAGATATTGTGATCTTTATTGAGCAAAACAATTTTTTCTTTAATAGGATCTTCAGAAGGTTGTAACCCTAACCAAAATTTGATTGATTGATGTGTGTTGTGGTGAGGATATTTTTAACCATAGTTTGGTAAAGAATTGCTGGTAGGTGGATGCAAAGTCAAAGAATAAGTACTGTAGTACCAGTATTACTGGAATAGAAAGATGTTTCTTGACTAAAACAACAAATTTATTCCAGATATGATTATTTAGACATACTTTTTATTTTTTATATTGGCTATATAGGCTTTATTACTCCCTTATCTTTGACTGGATTTTATCTATATAAAAACTTGAAGTATTTTGTTTGTAAGGATACTCAGTATTTTGAGAACTGATGTGATGTCTTAAGCATAGCCATATAATTTTTGGAAAGTAATTCTGTACAGTAAAGGAGAGAACTTGTAATGCTAAAGAGGACTTACATATGTGAAAAATTTTGTGGAATAAGATTTGTGCCTTATCTCAAGGAAAAAGTTGTAGCTCAAAAGAAATATTGTCGTTTAAAAATATTAAGACAATGCTCAAGTAGCTCAATTACTTGCCCATTTATTTGTATGTTAAAGTTAAATTGCTGTGTTTTGCTATGGAAGTACCTGGTACTATGTGTGAAATAAGGAAGTTGTGTGAAAATGGCTATGAAAAACTGAGTTTAAATTATTAAATAATAATTATAAAATTATAAATAAATTATTATTATTAATGATGATAAACTCAGTGACCTGGATAAACCTGTGGACCCCTGGAGAGAGGGAACCCATGCTGTAGCGGGTTTGCTGTGACCCCATGGGGGACCCACACTGGAGCAGCCTCTTCCTTAAGGTCTGCACCCCATGGAGAGTTCATGAAGAGCTGCTGCCCATGGGAAGAACTTGTGCTGGAGAAGTTGGTGGAGGACTGTCTCCTGTGGAAGGGACCCTGTGCTGGAGCAGAGGAAGACTGTGAGGAGGAAGGAGCAGCAGAGACAACACGTGATGAACTCTCCGCAACTCCCATTCCCTGTACCCCTGCACCACTGAGGGGAGGAGGTAGAGAATTTGGGAATGAAATTGAGCCCAGGAAGAAGGGGAATGTGTATGTTAAGATTGGGGGTTTTGTCTCATTACTATGATCTGATTTGATAGGCAATAAATTAAACCGATTTCCCTAAGCTGAGTCTGTTTTGCCCACCACAGTAACTGGTGAATGATCTCCCTGTCCTTGATGTCAACCCATGAGCCTTTAGTTATTTTCTCTCCCCTGTCCTGAGCTGAGGAGGGGAGTCATAGAGGGGCTTGGTAGGTACCTGGTGTCTACCCAAGATTAATCCACCGCAAATTCAAATTCTCAGTTCTAGATTATTAACTTGAAGTAAGTGTGGTGCTCCTTTAAAATAGTTTTGGGGGAGTGTTTGCTTTTATGTTTCTCAGTAGTGTTTCCTAAGAAAAAAAACCAAACCCAAACCACTTTAATCAAAGAACCATACAATAGTTTGGGTTGGAAGGGAGCTTAAACATAGTGTAGTCCCAATCCCCCTAATGCCATGCCTGGATGCCCAGGGAACCCCATGACATTTTAGCGGGTCAATTCTATAAGCCAGAAATAATCCCTTTGGATAGCAGGAAAGCATTGCCGGCTCTGGGAGTGTGGGGTGCATCTACAGCTGCTGCTCTTGCTTCCTCCTGGGAAGCAAGTTTGGGAACAACTGTTCCAGGAAACCACTTCTGGTTTGTGGCTTGTTTTTAACTAGGGGAAAGTGGCATGTTTAGAAACACAAATAACTTACAGCCCCAAGGCATGCTGGCATTAGAAGAGTAAGTCCCTCTGTGGTAGGTGCTCAATCCATGCCATCTTTCTCAGCAGCAGGTATTCAAACTCTCCTTTCTCCTCCACCTTTCTTGGCAGGAAAAACATTAAAGATTGATAAAAAGTGACTTTCCTAAGTTCCTGCCCATTGGTTGGACCCCATGATCCTGCAGAAAATAGGGTTTGGACAGTACATTCTATCTTGGGAGAGGATGTCTTGATTCAACAGCTTATCAGGAAGCATTTTGTTTAAAAAATTTTTGTACTTTACTAACTGTAAATATCATCCAAATTATAACTGCAACCTGTGATATTTGCAGTGTTGAGACTCCACTCAAAATTCTTTATTGTTCATAATAACTAAAAATATGCAGATGTGAACTCCCAATCTGCTGAGTACCTCAACAAGCTGTATGGCATGTCCTGTATCTGTCAGGCTGACGAATGCAACAAGTCACATCCAGCTGCTTAGCTAAGATAAAATTACTCTGTGTGTGTGCAGTGTAGCAATTTGTTCACGTTTTCTAGGTGAATGGCAACGTGGGCATTTGGATTGCTGGAAATCAGATAGATAACTGCCAGGGTAGCTGGGCATTAAGTTAACGAGAAATAGTTTATTGTCCCAGTGAGTCACATTAGCAGACTTGAAAATTTTGTATGAGGATGAGAGAGACGAACAAGGTCAAGAGTTACAGTAGTTGGTTCACTTGGTTGCAAGGGTTAGAGAGCACATGAGTGTAACTGATACAAAGGGCACACGCTGACATAAAGATTTATTCCGTCACACGTGCTTTCTGTCTGCTCTTATCAAGCTTTCCATGCAAATTATTTCCTCTCGCTATCAATCCTCTGAAAGGGAGGACACTTTAATTCATTTGTTTGCAGCGCAAAAACTTAAAGTGCCCCGACTGTTTTCTGTACTTGAAGGGAAGAGAGTAGGAGATACGGGTAAAAGAAAATAAAATGCGTGAAAGTCCCCTTTTCTTCAGCTTGTGAAAACAACATCTAACTCCTAGTGTTGCTTGAAAAGAATCCAGTTTTGGACTACTATATCCACTTGGCATTGTATTTGTGATAGGACTGATAAAATTATGTGGAAAACCAAGAAAGCATTCTTTATGAAGGACACATATTGAAGTTGTTAATTGTCACCTCACTTTACCTGAAGGTTCCTTGCTTTAAAGTCAAATGTAGCTTTCCACATAACTATAGCACAAAACAGTGCTACAATTCCAAAGACAGAAATTTGCTGTATAGTTCAGTGTTTGTACTTTTATTATTAAATGCAGGCACATGGCCCTGAACATTTGTCTGGTTTTTGGATGGTAAAGTTGTGTTGCAAAACAGACTCTTTCATTTCTGTATAAATACAGATTTCCCTCTGAAGCAGAGACAAGTTAAACAATCAGATTTTACCTTGAAAAATACTTACCTGTTGGAGCATCTAAATGATATGCCCTAAAATCACTTGTTCTCCGTGTTTTATTTGGCCTGCATAATAGTACTTTGAGTTTGGTTAGTCTACCTTTTATCTTTGTGGTAACTAGTCTGTCCCTTGCTTAAAATGCCTGTTGGCTGATGACTGCTTTCGGGTGGAGAGTGGGAAAGGGTGGTTTGTTACATGGGAAGATCTTTTTGATAACAGTTTGAGCCTTGAGGGTAGGGATTGAAAACCTAAAGCTTGATTATTTTGTAGTGAAATGCAGAGCATATGGGGAATATGTTGATGTAATCAGGGAATAAATGCTGTTAGAATCTGTCTTGAGGATCTGCATGAAGTTACTGACATGTGATGGGGTCTTTTAGCCAATCCTGATATGTTCAGAAGGATCTTTTAATGTGAAAAGTTACGGTTAGTTTGTGAGTTGCTTGGTGGCAGTCTGTGCTCCTGAACTTTAAATAGTGTACCAAATGTACTTCTGAGGTAAGATTTCTTTATCGCGCTGCCTTTATCTTCATGGTCTCACAAGGACTTCTGATACTGTAGAAGTGAAATGAATGCCTGTGTCAATTAAAAGACAGCCTTGATTTGCAGGTCTTGCCCCAGTGAAGGTGAGGTGGGGGAAAGAAAGAAGACTAATAGCTCCATAAAGAGTTTAGGAATTTGGATCTTGAGGTCTAATCTATGCTATAGCTCTAAAACATGAGACCAATGTATAATGTCTGGTTGCAGATATGTTTGGAATGTGTGCAGCTGTTGGTTGGGAGAGCAGTCAGGATTAAACCTTTCTGCAAAATCAGACTGTCATCTTTGAAGTTAATAGCTAGTACTTCCTTAGCAGAACATTACTGATCCTAAATCAAAACAGAACATGATTCTTGGCCTTCAACTGTTTGGAATTAAAAAAAAATAATAATAAACAAACCAGTGCTAATCTGAGGGGAGGAAAGGAAAGATAAAAATGTGCCTGGGAATCAGTTCTGGAGCTCAATTTTTTAGGCTATTAGTTAAAAATGTGATTACATTGTGCTTTGAAGAGAGTCTCAGACAGTCAGCAGAAAACATTCTTGTATGACTCCTAAAAGGAAAAACAAGTGGTTACAGCCATTTCTTATCGATTTGTTCCTTGTTTATTCTTCCTACCACAGCATTTTCAGACTTTATTAAGTGTCAAAGGTCAAACTCAGTTTGCTATGAAACCCAAATGCACGTGTTTTTCTGTTAATGATTTACTTCAGCCTTCCTTTAAAGGTTCCTGAAGGCTTAACACTTAAAATCTCTAGCAGCAATATTTTGTCTAACACTGCACTTTTGAGCTATTGTTTTAGCTTCTACTAACTTAAGCATTTGTTTATTTTCCTCTAACTTTTTAAAAATACGTAGAAGAGTTGCAGTCTCTCTAGTAGTAAAAGTTTTTGGCCTGTAAGTACATCTTTAACTGTTTCAGGTTTATAAATTCTCCCCTATTGTTTGAAGAAAATTTTGTGATAGCTTCCCAAGGCACTTGCTTTAGGTTCACCATTACTATCTATTTTGTTAAAAAAAGAACCAACAAACCAAAAAAAAAATCAAAAAAGTTACAACACTCTGCCTAAGCTTGTATTAATATAGCACGTGTAAATCAGATGGTAGTTAAATAATCGGCTAGATGCAATGGTGTGGGATGTTTTGTCAGTATATGAATACTCCTTTTTTTTTTTACTTTTCTGCTTTCCTGCTGCTTATACACACAAGAACTTATCTCAGTAGAAATTCTGATTTTGTATTGTCATTACTTATGAAGGCAGAAGGCGAAATTAATCTAGTCCAATTCTGGTAAATGGCAAGCTCGGGGAGGCTCACTGTATTAGGGATATATGTGAAATCTCTTCTGGCACTTGGTCTTTCATCTGTCACACAGCACATGAGAGATATTGTGTATAAAGCCTTGGAAGAAATAAGCCTATGTTTTGACTTGATAGATTGTTTGGTTTTGTTTTTTACTCCTACAAGCTTTCTTTGCTTGTATAACAGTTTTACAACATATTGGCAAGTTTATGCTACTTTCCACCTCCTTGCATTAAGTTCAGCATGGCATATATGAACCTGAAGTAGCTTTTTGGACAGTCACGAGGCAATACACTGCAGAGATGCTATGCATAAGCACAGGAAAGCTTACAGCTATTGGCAAAATCTGGGAGTTCAATCTTTCATTCAGAATAAACTAATTCAAACTGCCTGATAATGACCTCATGTTTGCTGAAAGCAGAGGTTGTGCTTTCATGCTTTGTGGTATGGAAACAGGGTGTCTGTTCAAAGGTCTCTTTATAGGGATTCAGTGACTCGTATTTAGTTCTTGGATTCAGATGCATCATAACAAGCAGTATTTTTCAGTAATAAAGTTATTCAATGAAAGGTTTGTTCCTCAGGGAGAAGAAAAAAAAGAGTGTGGGGGGGGAATCCCCCAATGCCTTGTATTCCTATTGGATACTTCCACTAGTTCCTGGTTCAGAAATCTTCATGTGTTGACCATGATCTCTAAATGTGTTATGGCAATCTGATTAGATCCTCTACAGGTAGTTCTGATTTCAAAAGTGTGTTCAAGATACCCTTGGTGACCAAAAGAGATGGTACTTCCTTACGATAGATTATCTTTGCCCAAAGTATTTCAGAATTTTCATTTAAATTAGAATTCAATTTTTTTTTGTTAGTATTGCTTTAAGGGAGAGCCTAGCTCAGACATCTGCAAACTAAACACTGTAAAGTAAGCAAACTGGAAGCTGTAGTCATGTAACCTGAGTTCAGAGTATAGGATACTTCCTGTGGCAGCATTATGTCATAAATTTATTTTTAGTCCTTAAACACATACTTTCTCTAATGCAATCAGCAATTCCCTTTTGGATAGAACAAGCAGCGCGCTTTTTTGACAGTAGGGATTCTAAGTGTGTCAGTACATGCATTTTAACATCTGCTTTCCTTTTCCACTGCCATACTGTTCTGGGATCTGAGGATTACTCAGCAATAGGAGCCGCAGTGTGGAAATCAGTTGCTCTCCCTTTTGCACCCACAACTAATGAAATTCCTCACAATTCATGAGAAGTTACCGAGCAGGTTCTGAAACAATTTTCACAGGCAGGTGTAAGCAAGACATGTAGCACAAGATATTTGATGTTGTCTTTGGGTAGTGATAGGTTAGGTAAAATTAGGGTGGCAATTTCCAGGAGGCTGACCTACAGAGGCTCTCAGAGGACATGGGAGGATATTGGAATATCTGTTGGATGTGTTGATCTGTTAGGTAACTAATATCTGCTGAGCAATTCCCTCTTTTGGAAATTACTGGCTTTCCCTGGAGACAAAAAAAAATACATAATGGATAAAAGAGGATGTATCTAGAGTGCTTTAGGCAAAGGATAACCCAGTGCTTCTGGGCACAGGCAACAAGAATGAAACAATAATGATGGGAAAATCGCGTCAGTAGAAGGGAGATACAATAGTTCTAACCAATGAATCTCACACCTCTAATTCTAATAATAAGTCTCATAAGACCTACTTGTTAGCATCCATTTGGTTTAGAATTCAAGGATGCCCTCAACTCGTTCCCATTCTTAGGGGGGGAATAAAGGATTTTAATCTTATGGCTTGGTTTTATTTATTTTTTTCTTACCTGAAGGAGTTAATATTACTAACCTATTTTTTTTTCTTTTTATTCTGAAGAACTGCTGATGTTTAACATGATCTTCAGAATCCAGGTTTTCAAGAAGCAGGGGTACTGTTCCATAAATTATATGGAATAACTTGAGTTGGAGGAGTCTCTCTGGTTTTCTGGTCTGACACCCTTCACTCAAAGCCAGCCAAGTTAAAATACATTGAACCTCTGAGTTAGATCAGGTTGTTCAGTGTTGTCAAGTCAAATTTTAAATATACCCAAGGAAGGAATTTCCACAACATTTTTGGATCACACTTTTTAGAAGTTTGGCTATCTTTATGGTGAAAAATTTTCATGACATCTAATTGGAGTATCCTTTGTTGCAGTTTCAGTTGGTTTTTTTGTCCCATCACTGTGCACCACTGAAAAGGAGCTAGCTTTATATCTGTAATAATCACCTGTTAGATACCTGGAGATTCATTTTGAGCTGCTTGTCTTCTGCATGCTGAACAAATTCAAACTCTGTAGCCTGTCCTCAGACATGAATGTATTGGTGGCTGACTACTAGACTTGCTGTGTTCTTCTGTTATTGCTGAGTGATTAATATGGCAGATTAAATTCAGTTTATATACATGTCTCATGGGGAGAAATGTAATCCAAGTAAGTGCTGAAAAAAAAAGGCATCTACAACTTTAGACATCATTAGCATTTGTAGGAAAATAAGGTCATGGATAATTTTCTAAACTTATTTACTCTGAAGCAGCTGCAATATATAAAAAACAAAAAGAGAGAAAAAAAGAAAATATAATTAGAACATAGAGACTGGAAAAAGAATTGTTAGCACAGAAACTTATTATTAAATGCTGTATGCAGTTCTGGCTACCCAGTCTCAGAAACAGTGTGATGTACTCAGACTCAGTATGAAGGGGAAAAGTACATCTCTATACGAAGATGGACTGAGTCAAAAAGTTTTTTCATTTTGGAGAAGAAATGAGTATGAACAGATTTGATTAAGGCATATAAAATCATGGGTTTCAAGAGGAGCCTCAGCAGGGATTATTAATTCGTACTTCTTACAGTGGTGGAATTAAATATGAGTAAGTTCAAAGCCAAGGGGAGTTATTTTTAATGTGGTGCTGGTGCCTGAGCATGTCCTGTAACTGATTACAACAAAAGCAGAGAAGCCAAAGTAATATTGATGGAATTAAATGTTCTTGTTGAATGGTTAGATGCAACATTCTGCTTAGGCGGTTTCTAAGCTGCTTATTGCTGGATGTTGGGAGGATGTAGCCAGGGAAAATGTATTGCAGGATGCTAGTCCTTTTTCCAGAGTTCTTTGTCTAAGTACTTTGTGGTGGTCAGAAACAGGATGCTGGACTAAATCAATCTTTGATCTACACAGCATTGCAATTATTTTGTTATTTTAAAAATTAAAGGCCATGTAAATGTGATTATACAGGCAAGGAATTATTAATACTAGCTGGAGACAAGCAAATTATTTCCAGAAATAACCTTCAACAACCACTTTTGTTTCCTCCAGAACAGGATCTCTCAAATTCCCAAACTATTCTCATAACAAATCTTTTTATGGAAGCCAATCTTCTGCTTTGCTGAAGAGAATATCTGTTTGTGTAACTGGCCATAATAGAAGTATGGGTCCTTTACCCATTCCATAGTTGAATTACGGAGTTGTTTGCTGTAAGATGTCGTGGATGCTGAAAATACACCAGTGTTCCAGGGAAGCTTGGCGGTTCATGGAGGAGAAATTGCCAGAATATTGAAAAATACAGTGGAAAAAAAAGTAATGTCCAAATTTGTTTATAAAGAAAAACAAGTAAAAATATCCTCACAAAGTCTCTCAGCTGTTAATGGTTTGAGGCTGGGAGAGTACATTCAGGCTTCCTTATTCTTGCGTAAATTGTAACTAATAACTTAATGAAAGCTAAATATTATTCAAGCTTATTGAGCTTTTAGAAGTTACTGAGTGCCTTTATTTTGCTTGCCTCATATAGCTTGTCTTCTGGACAGTAGCATTTTGTTCCCTTTGTCAACCAGAACAATCTCAAGGGAAAATATTAAAAAAAAAAGTCTTGAAGCTTGTTAAAGAATGGAGGGTGTTACTACTGTGTTGAGCCAACCACTTGATAGACACTTGAGGATAGAACTGCCAAGTTCCTTGTTGTAATGATTAGAAAAAGTTGATTTTAAAGAAGAATGCTTTGGACAAGTAGCCTTTATTTAAATTTGTGCATGATAAAGCATTCCAATGGAACACGATATTAACATTTTTTTTGTTGTCTTGTAAATCTTAGTGTTTGACTCCAAAGAATGATCTAAAATATTTAGTAGCATGGTTTATAATTTGGCAGATAAAGATGTATTATGTAATCTAACTGTGACAATGGGAATAATTCTGAGAATGCTCAGATATTAGATACTGTATTTATAGTAAAGATACTATTTAAAATAATATTTTTTTAATTTTTAAAGACTCATGGTGGAACAGCAGCATATTTTTGGAGTATGTGGTATAGTTGCATTGCTGTAGACTTTTGAACAGAGGAAATAATTAAAGAAATATCAGAATATGTGTTCAGATTTTTAGTGAACTGATCAGGAAAGAACACATAGCTGTGACTTTCATGTTTAAATAATTTCAGCTCTAATAAAGTTTTGAGTTTTTGTAATCCATTATGTGTTTCAGTGGCACAGAACAAACAAATAGACTTTTCAGTACAGCTGCTCTCTGGTCTGATACTTTCATCTTAAGGATGACTTTCCCATTCTCTAGGGAAGCCTGGGAATTGTTAATTCTACAAAAAATTACATGTTTTGAGGAGCTAATTCTTAGCTTCCAGTGCCTTAAGGAATGTTTAAGTCCTTAAAGTAGGAATAGGTTTTTCTTCTATGGCAATCAAAATGTTTTGTGTATGAATATGAATGCAGTTATATGTAGCAATTAGGTGCTGTATTAGTATCTGAATTAGCAGCTCTGGAATATGGCCAGCTTGTGCCAGGAAAGCAGCCAGTAGCCCAGAGGAGAAATGCTTTAATTAATATGTAATAACTGCGCTAGAGAGCTCTCAGTATTCTGGCAAGCCGCATTTGTAATATTTTGTATTACTTAGGACAGTTGTAATTTCTGTTTGAAAAAATGTGGAAGACAACTCAATGTACATTTTTCATACTGCATGAAAAAGTGTAAGGGTGCTTGAAAACTTACTTAAAGTGAGATCGAAAATTACTTTGATCTATTGAATATATTTTAAAGCCACAAATTTCTTAATAGAATGAAGATATTGCAGCAAGAATTATTTGCCTTAGGGCATTTAAAGATTTACTCCCGTGCTGTTCTGTTTACCTTAATTATTTTTGCTGCTAGGTTTCTTCACAAAGGATGAAGACAGCACATTTTCTCAAACTATGCATTCATATGAAATTTAACTTCAAGAACATTCTTTTCAATAAATAATAAAGCTGTTCATACAAGACACGCCAACAATGTCTTTAAATCACATTTCTGTAGGCTAACAAGAGCAACTTAGTAACTCGCAGTAGTAATTTAAAAGGCTCCAGTTTTCATTAGGTAGGTAACTGGTACAGCATGGGCTCCCACTTCTGCAGTGGGACTTATTGCCACATCACCATTCCATTCTGAAATGCTTCAGATAAGGCATTCATTTGTCTTAACTGTCTGTTGTAATGAAAACCAGTGGAAACCTTGTCTTTTAGGCTCTGCCCTGTCATTATTGTAATAACAAGAAGAGAGAATCAAATGATAAGAAAGGCATAGTTTTTTCGTGAGTACCTGGAAGCACAAAGAGACAAAATCTGCATGTTGTTAATTTAATTTGAGCTGAATGTCTTCACTTCAGCCTTTTATATTCCAATTATTTTATTAGCTGTATAGGCTGTTAAAAAACAGTGTAAACCTTGACTTCACTAAGGAGAATGGTAATTGAGTCAGAGCCTGTAGCTCTGAAGTAATTTAGTCTCTTACTTCATGCAACCTACTTAAGCTCAGTTTCGGATGCCCACTTTCTTTGCCTGTTTGTCTGCATGAATAGAATCCATGTGAGATTGGATTTCAAAACCAGCCATCTCTGGTGGGCTTGTTTAGTGCCTGTTGCCTTTGTGTCTTTTTGTGCCTGGGCAGGAAGGGTGACAGGAGGTTCAGCTGTTCCTTGGTACCTTCATACCATGTGAAACTTGTGATGGCTGCTTCTCAAGATTTAGCTGCCTCTTGGCCTTGCAGGTACCCCAGGAGTCACAGGGACTCTGATTCTCAGTGCTGCCCTGCAAATCACGCAGAGGTGCTGAGGACTGTTCATGATAATGTAGCCACCATTTATCTGGGAGGGTGACAGGCCGACATGGACATTCTATCCCCTAGTGTTTGCAGTTTCCTTTGGACAGTAAAGCTGCAGGCTCACTCTGGGAAAGGTAGGTAAAAGGATGAGGAGTCCTGTAGAAGTTGGACTTCTTAAAAGCTTTGTAACTGGCTGGTCTCCAGGCTGTATGAGAGCATCTTCACCCTCAGACTCCTGCATATTAACTGTGTTTTGTATAATGTCTTGTACCCTCAGTAGCCATTTGGACTGTAATAGGGGACAGATCTCAGAGGAGTCATGTCCTGCCACACCCAAGGTGCTCTTGAGCATTCCTCAACTGCAGAGAAAGACTAGACCTTCTGTAAAATTGTCTTTGCCATTCAGGCAGTGTCACAGGGTCCTTGCTCTTCTCAGTTTCTTGTGCTCTCCCTTCACACAGCTTGAGTTTTTTGCTGCAGAGGTGCAAGGCTGGCAGGACTATCATATATGGGGTAGTCCTCCGCAGGAAATGGCCATAAAAGTACCTCACTCTTTAGATTGTGCCTTGAAACTCTTATTTTATCACATGATCAGAAAATCCCAGTAACACACATCCTTGTCTCCCTCCCTTCCCCAAACAGTTAGGTTGTGGTTCAGAGAGCATAGTTTGCCCTAAAATAAAGGTTTTGTTTCTTGTACTCGTTTCTGGTTTTCTCTACCATCTGTTCTCTCTTGTCTTTCATTTGCATTGTAAACTCTTGGAAGAAACAAGTTTTTGCTTGTTGGTTTCTTTTTCTGTCTTTAGTGCACAATGATGTCCTAGTCAATGTGTAGGTCTTATTGGCACTTTAACAACACATCTCCTAAGCCTTGGTAGTGGTACATCTACTTGCAAATATACTTCATTTAGTCTTGTGGTTATATGCTTTTCCAGATAATTCTATTTGCCTTCATCACTGAATCACAATTGTTTATCTAACTATGTCTTTAGGAAAGATGTTCTGAACAAAATTCCCATTACACAGACTTAAAACTATTTTGGGTTGAAAGAGTTGTCTTGTGTACAGCTTGAAATGAAGATAACATATTTCTTCCAATTCATTTTGCATTGGCAGCTTTTTCCACATCCTGTTTAGACCATTTTTTTCCCCTGCCATATAGCTGCGGACATTTGCAATATATATTAAGTTACTATATATACCAAATATATTAGTTGTAACTATTAGCTGTGCTAATAAAAACCACTCGTGGCTGAAACTATAGTGGACTCACCTGAATTGAGTCTTAATGATCTAATAAACCAAGTACAGTTTTCACAATGTCTGTAAAGCTAGAGCAGTATCGAAAGTAGTGAAATTTTCCCATTATATATGGAAATGGTTTTACTAACTCAGGTTTGTTTAGTATAAAGTAAAATCACATTGCTAATATGTATATTACAGTATAAAAGCCTATTGTTGTTTGCTCATTATTGATGTTCAGTATGATCTACATCTAGTAATGAATTTAAAAAGTTCCTTTTTTTTTCAGCAAACGTACCTGTTTAAAGTCATTAAGGTCTAGCATTAAGTCAAGTGAAATGTACTAACTGAAGTCAGAATTTATAGGGATCCCCAAAGGTATCTTTAATGACCCAGTCATCAGTTTTAATGTTAGGTTAGTTACTAGAGAAATGTCTGTATGTGTATAAAAAAAAAAAAGTAGACGTAATAGCTACAAAAAGGTTAATTGCATTCTTTGAGCTGATAAAATCTAAATTAGTTGATTATGTAAATTGTTAGGCTTTTTTTACCATGTTAGGTAAATATATTTTAAGATGTATTTAAATGTTTTTAAAATAGTTACCCAATTGTTACCCAACTTCAGTTCAGCAACATAAAATCCTAGGTGAAAACAAGTATTAACTGAAAGCTGAAATCACTTGGTCTTCTAAAATGTTGTCTTTTTTTCTTTTTCTATTTTGCAGCATGGGTGAGCTCTCTTTCTATGGGGATGGTCTTCTTCTGTTCCCCAATAGTCAGCATATTCACAGACCTGTTTGGCTGTCGAAAAGTAGCTGTTGTTGGAGCTGCAGTAGGGCTTGTTGGACTCCTTTCGAGTTCTTTTGTAAGGTAAAGAACTTAAATTCATAACTTTCAAAGTATTTTAATCAGTTTTTTAGTGTTGTAGACTAATGTTGATCCAAGAGAATACAAGGGGGTAAACAGTGCTACTTTATATTGTCTGTAGAAAACTTTTATTTGGGTTTGGTTTTGTCTTTCAAACTATGACTTGTGAACTTTCAACCTAAAAAGTATTTTTAAAAATATAATGTTATACCAAGACTCCCTATTTAACAGGAATGACTATGTATAAATATATAAATATATCTAGCAGGACTAGTGCTAGAAGATCAACAGCATTGCCCAGGATAAACTAAAATGTTTGCTTGATGTATATTGTGTTTTAACAGGTACATAAACGTTGTTGTCTTCCCTTCCTGCCCTGTCCCCTTAATTTTCTTTTGAAATGGTTTTAATGCTGATAAAAACACAGTAGGACCTCCAGGAAGCTGTTAAAATTCTAGTGAAATTGGATGTTTTCTTCTGTTCTCACTGGTCCAATTGCCAAACATGGAGGTAGAGAAAACCTTACTATACTTAAGGCTTACTTGTTTTGGTTTTTTTTCTTCTAGTTTACAATTAATTTTTATATTTCTGTAACTTTTGCAGAACAAATCTTAAGAAATTCAGGAGTGGCTGATTTGTTGGATGAACCCTGTAGAAGATGAGGAAACAGGAAATGTACTTAGTCTAGTCATCATCAGAAATTGGTTAGTGAAGGTAGGGTGTAAGAAGTAGCAGGAAGATAAGCCAATTACCTCTAGTTCTCAGGCTTTTCCCCCCTCACCCTTAGCAGAATAAGTATAGGAACAATCAAGCTACATTCAGAAGAGCTTTCTACTTAGGTGCAAATGTATTTATACTGACCAAAAGCTTGTGAAAATGTCTTTTCTTGTGCTTGTACTCTGAACCAGGTGGTTGTGAGCTGCTGTGATCTGAATGGTTAATACTGGTGCAAATATTTGGCTTAATTCATTTTATTAAACAAACAAACAAAATCCCCACTTCTTGATATGTTTTAAGAAGCTTCTTACTGAATGTGAGGTAAAGACCAAAAGATGTGCCTTGGATAAATCTTTTCTTCCTCCTTGCTTCCTAGTAGTATGTTGAATGATGAATACTAAACCACCCTTGTCATTAAATAAAGATCATTCTTGTCTTTGTCTGATACCCAATGGAACAAGGGCACAGAAGAGACATGTGAGAGCAAGTTGTTTTGTAAAGGCTTTAAAAATATTTCAGCCTAACTAAACTTTGAAGAGCACTTTGAGAGGTGAATTCTTGTAAGAGTACACGCCAGGTTGATGTACATACTTGGTGTTTCATTATGTTACTTACACTAAAATGATTTATGCCCTTGATGTTATCAGTTCATTAAAGGAGTATAGTTCAGATATTGAAGTCAGTGTTCTAGAAGTAAATATTGTAAAGCAGACAGATGTTACTATGATCTACTGCTTTTGTATTGCACTAATTTTATAATATAAATTTTATGTCTTAGGAAATTGAGATGTAAGAGTGTTTATAATGCAGGACAGTATTTTAATATGCATATTGTGCTGCAGACTCTTTGAATGAATTTACATATGGAAGCAAAAGTTCACTGTTCTTACTGTACTATGTTGTTCCTCTCATTTTGTAACTCCTGGTTTTATTTTTCCTGGTTATTTTCCATTAATAAACGTAATAAGTCTTTCCCCTATATGTTGTTTCTGCTGGCTTACATTGTGTATCATCAGTTTCAGAAATCGATAGTTTAATATAGAAAGTGACAGTATTATGTTACACAAATAATTATTTTTCACTACAATACACAAAACAAGTTTCTGGAGTCAGACCTTTGTTAGTCGAATACTATTTTCTAAGAAGTTTTTTAATTGCATAGGAAGCTTGTGGAGTCTATTTCTGTATAGAGGGGTGCTGGCAGGTTGCATCCTGTGATGAAAAGCACTCCATAAAGCATTCATGCTCCTTAAAATAAAGTTAATATATGGGCTGTTATTATTATGTATTAACTGTTTTCAGAACTGCTTTAAAAGCAGGTGTTAACTCATAAAAAAGGTGGGGTGGGGTTCACTGAAAACATAGCATTCAAAAAACAATTGTGTAAACTGTCATGTGCCACCTCAGAAATCTTGTATAAAAATTGCTTGCACACTGCCTCCATCTAAATGTTAAAAAATGTTTTCTTTCACTAACTAATACTACAGCACTAATTTAATTAATTATACTGATACTGTTACTTCATACTTTTAACATTTCTTGCACAAGTACTTTTTACTGATGTCACAAGTCTGTCTGGGAGCCATTACAATGGCTCTTCAGTTGTAGAGTAAATGGTAATGATGGTGGACTTCATCATAAAGATCCACCTTACTATAAGATGAAATTTTTCGTTCCTTATTAACAATTTTTTTTTAGCTCTTTCTTAGCATATTCAATATATGTATCAAAACACTGAATTTAAAATATTTATTCAAAAGGGGACTATTTGTCTAAAAAATTAATACCTAAAATGTGTATAATTTAATAATGTATTATATTACAAAATCTTGTCAATATTTAAGTATTTTATCTTTCATTATTAACGATGATTGTCATGTTTGTTACTGTATTTTCATAATAAACTGTTTACTTGATTTTTCTGGCTTCATGAGGAGAGATCAGTATTACGTTTGAACTGCTAACACAGAGAAGAAATGTGTAAATCAAAGCAGTACAATTTTCTTTGGAAAAAAAAATCCAAAAACCCAGCAATGGTTGAACATACATTTGGCTAATTTGCCCTGAGAATGATTTTTAAAACTTTTTTGATGTAATTTTTCTTTTTTTACCTGTTGAATGAATTCGATGAAATTTTCAGTGGAAGGAGATAGAATAATGGCTGAATTAAGCTGATAAGGTGCTATTCAACCAGAAGTATCTACAAACTCATAGCTCACTTGATTGATTGAGAAACTGTCTTGTGTATGGGAGGTGAATATGAGCATCCACTGCCTTAGAAAACACCAATGATTTCTTCTTTTTCTCTTTTGGTGCAGCACCATTGAACCTCTGTATTTCACCTACGGGATCTTGTTTGCCTGTGGCTGCTCGTTTGCCTACCAGCCATCCCTGGTGATCCTCGGGCACTATTTCAAGAAGCGCCTTGGACTGGTGAATGGCATTGTCACCGCGGGCAGCAGCTTGTTCACAGTGTCACTGCCCTTCCTCCTGAGGGTCCTCATCGACTCTGTCGACCTGTACAAGACCCTGCGGATCCTCTGCATCCTTATGTTTGTTCTCTTCCTGGCTGGATTTACGTACAAACCCCTTGTGCCCAACACCAAAGACAAGGAGGGAGGAAAGAAGGGGAAGTCCAAATTTCCTCCTGCGAAAAAGATTTGCAATTTCTCCGTTTTCAAAGTTCTCAGCTACCGAATCTGGGCTTTTGGGATCCCAGCTGCACTTTTTGGATACTTTGTGCCTTATGTTCACTTGGTAAGTGCACATTTCTTCCTACATGTGATGTGTTTGAAACTATACATATTTGCCTTTGTGTTACTGATTCAGAAAGCAATTGGCGACAGGAAGCCAGATTTAAATGGCAAGTTGTGTTGGAAAGAAACACAAAATTAATTTGGATGTTGTCATATTAAGAGTTCTTTCATCAGAAGTGTTAGTTAAGCCAGTTAAAATCATTGTTCTTTGTGCTCAATGTAAGGTTTAAAATACTTTAACCATGAAAAGAGATATTTGAAAAATATTCTATACTATTCCGAAGAGAATTCTTTATTTTAGTACTCAACATACGTTGCCAATGACACTTGTGTGTTTTAGAGAAAGTGTGGAAGGAGTAAATAACAGGAAACAGGTTAGAAGTGCAATTTTTGTATCTTTGTATTGAGGTATGTTCAAGTATCAATTTTTAGGATAGATTGTATTCACCATTTTTCAGGTTTATTAAAAGCAAAATACCTGGATTTTTCTGTCTCTCAAATTTTAGACTTGTAGTTTAATTAACAATTATTAATATAACTGCTCATCTTACCCTGTCCCTCCCAGCTGCCAGGTGAGCTGTCTTTTACTACTGTCTACAGCAGCTGATGGGGCTTTGGCTTCTGGTGATGGGGAAGGTGTCAATTAGCCATTTCTAGTACGTGTACTAGAGTTAATTTGTTTTGCTAGATGATATTTTTTTCTGTAGTACACTCCTAAACTAATAAATTTAGGTACAACTGGGAGATGCATGTATTGCATCAGGCTGGCTGACACACACTGCACTGCTTAAAAGGTGAATTATTCTTGAGCAGCTTGCTGGTGGTGCTCTCTAAACTGAAGTGGTGTAAAGCAAAAGGATTGAAAGGGAAAAGTGGGGAAAAAGCCCACAGCCTCAAATGAGATGCTCCTTTTAGACCATTACACATCCTCATATTAAGAGTCTTTAACAGAGCATAAGCTAGTAGAACTCTGTATGAAAACAGAACGGTCATTTTAATATTCATTATTCACCCATGATAGAACAGTGAGATTAATGATAATAAATATCTTCTGTCAAAAAATCTTCAATGCCTTAAAAGCTGTTTTTTATGCAATATAACAAGTGGTTGTCACTGCTTTCTGGTAATTGGTTAGATTACTGACTGCATCAGATATTTATTTTGAAAATTACCTTATGGTGGGGGCTAGTGTGTTTTTGAGCAGCTGTAAACTGACTTTTATTAATGGTTCTTGTAACTTAGTTTTTAATCATGTAGATCTTACTGTATAACTCTTCAAATTAGACTGTTTCAAAGGCCTATACAATCCAGATGACATCTTCTGCTATTTCCCCATAAGCTTTGTAGAGATGTTTTCAAATAAAACAATCTTCAGAGGAGTAGAAGTCAAGTGTTTTAGAGGAAGCTATTGGATAAGTTATACATGATTCTTAATGTTTGCAGGTAACTGAAGAATAAGGCTATACAAGCCGGCAGAAAGAACTTCTAAAATACATTTACTGAACAAAAAGCTTGTGATTTCTTTTATGAAGATGCTTTTATTACTGCTTCTGTTTATAAATCAGACTAAAGCAAGTTGACTTGTAGAGAACAAAACTCATTATATTATACTATATAATACTATAATAATATAATTTTTCTTTTTATAGGGTGCTCTCCCTCCTGTTGAGTGCTTTCCCCCTAGCATATCAGATTGGCACAAATTCTGTTTATGAAATAAATCTCCAATATAGGAAAACAATTTAATTGAGGCTGTTTCTAATATAGTGTTTGATAAGACTATTAAACTTATTCCAGTCTGCTGCTAGAGTCTAATGTTTTAAATTTTACCTCAAAATTATATGAAGATACTCTTTTTGCTTAGAGTTTCAGAGAAACCATGATGCTTAAGTGTTGATAACATAAAATCTTCAGTGGTAGATAGATGCATGCTTTGTATACCCCCTTCGAGAGGGGAAGCTTCACCAGCTCTTAAAACTTAGACTGATAATTCTTGTACCAAAACCCCTCCCTGAAACCCATAAGTTTTCATTTTAATTTACTTGTATCTAAATACTCAATTTTGCTTCAAGTCCCTGTGGATCTGTATTTGAGAAAGTGAGTAAATCAGTGTTTATGAAGGCACAGCATGGATTGTGCCCTTCAACACAGATACTTCAGCTCAAGTAGATAGCTCTGGGTGTTTTTTATCCTAGTTTTGTCTGCTTTTGATAAAAAAGCCACACTTTATGTATTTCCAAAAGTACACAGAAGTATGTACTTACAAATAAGTCAAAGGTTGTAAGAAAAAAATAAGATTTTTCACTGGTACATCTACCAAACCACAGACTACTTTCCTCAGCTTTTGAAAATGAAAGTTACTATTGTTTCATGGTTTATTGTAGTTTTAAAACTGTAGCAGTACTGGAAAAGGGATACGATCCTCAGCATAAGGAAAGCTGTCACTTGTCTAAAATTCTTGAATTTTTCCCAGTGTTAGGGGTGGGTGAGAGCAGCCAGACTGCTGGACAGGGATGCTGGTTGCAAGTGCCCTAAGAAAAAAATACTTCTACAGTGAGTGTCATGCCCTCTGAATCTCTTCGTCCTCTGATCTGGTACCTGTGCTCACCAAGTCCCATTTTTCCCACCTGGAGAGACAGCTTCTGCCAGAATGGCTGCTCCTGACCGTGTGATGGAGCACAGGTGGCACAGACCCTGTGGGTTGGGGTCCTTGTGTATCACTGCTTGTCCCGTGGTGGCTGCAGGCTGGGTGTGCTGTGGTCACTGTCTGGAGTCACTGTCTGGAGTCACTGTCTGCCAGCCTGGTGCTGCACAGGAGCTCCTGAGGTCCCAGCCACAGTCTCTGTGTGCTTCTGGGCCAGCCCTGGTCTCTGTTCTGGCCCTGCCTTTTCTGAAGCCTGTTGGAAAGGTCAATACACACTGTGTAACCTGTAATAAGAAAGAAGTAAAAACTTTTTTGGGCTTTGGAATAACAGAAATAGCCAAGTCTTTGCAGTTTAACTCTCTGCGCTGTATTTGCTATGTGGAGTAAAAGCTGTTAAAACAGAAGAAACAAACCTGCTCATTAAGTAGGCTCTAATTAAAATTAAATGCATTAAAAAATTGATTATATGGCATGCTAGATGTGAACTGGTAACTCTTGCCAGCTCCTTGAATCCTGACTGGTAGATATCAGGCATCAGATTCCTTTTGGCTCTTGCAAGGGAGAACCAAAAGGGAGAGCTTTTCTTATCCCAGTTTAATTGGTGTCAAATTCCATTAATAGGTGTTCCATTACATATGACTTGGGAATTGGGTTGAGATAGACTATAAATAAGTTTTGACTTAAGTTTGTTATATACTTTCAGCATTAAATGAGATTGTTGAAGAACAAACTGGTAAGTCATAAGACTACTAAATCAAATGGTTGTTGTTCCTCTCAATTTTAAAACCAGTCCAAACTAGTGATTGAGAGGGTTTTTTTTATGCCTCTCTAAAATAGGCAGACAGACAAATAAAATCCTTGTTTAGTCTATTTTGGTTTATATTGTGAATTCACAACAGCAATCTGTGGAATTAGTGGAAAATGCTCTTTCCAGGTGTTTTTAGTTAGGACTGTCTCACAAGTAAATGATGAAGTTATTTGAAAGAAAGTATACCTAGTCTCTGTGCCACTTGTCCTGTGCATGTTTTGATAATAAATAGAAAACTTCTGTTTTTCAGCAGTCTGATGTTAAGGGTTTAGTGTTGTTCTCTTACCCTGAAAAAAATACATACTTAATCAGGATCATGCATCCTTAATTCTTAGGAGCTTGCTAGGTCATTTCTGTTAAAATTTGATACAAGGTCACATGCTCTGTAGCTTACAAGATGTGGTTGCTTTTTGTGCTTTATTTAGCAGGGTGAAAAGAAATACTGTTTAAAATGGATGTTGTCACTGCCTAGTCTTTTCTAAGCAGTGACTAAAATTGTTACCAGGTTTCAGTATAAATTTAGGAAGATATTAATTATGACACACAAAAAGGGACCCAGTATTGTGTTGTTTTGATGCAGCAATATTCAGCCACTATGAGGAATACTGCTAGGACTGAGAATATCATCTTAATACTTGAAAATACTTGAAAATAAATATTTCAGTCCTGTAATAGTTTGTCTTAGGGAGTTTACAAGTATGGTTTGATTTAGCAGTTACTTTTATTAAATGCCTCTTGCTGATGATAGGTCCTGCCTTATTTGTAGTATTTGACACCTTGCAGGATGAGAAACTGAATTTAATGACCAAGTAGTTGAACAAAATAGTGCACATATTTATTATGTGTTCTACTTTTAAAAAAAGCAACTGGATGGTAGATAATGCAATAAAAATGTGTCTTGATAAAGTTTACCTTTCTAAGTTTAAGTATTTGTTATGAAGAAAATGCTCCTAAAGAATGACTAGATATATTTGAAAATTAGGCTTATGGTTTAAATATGGCTGCAGGCTTGTATACAGAGCTACCTATTAATTGATATGCAGTGTGAAAGTTACCATGACTGTACTCTTAAAACTTCAGAATAGCTCAGGAAAAAGATTTCAGTATTTCTCACCTTGCTTTGCTGCCTATTTCTTAATTTACTGTGTAAATCTGACTTTTCCTTTTGATGCTTATCCATGCTCATATTCCACAGTGGGTACATACTTGCATATGTAGAGATTTTTGGTTAGCAGTAGCTATGTGGAGTGTGTGTGTTCTCTGTTTGTTTCATGTTTGAGATGAAAAAATGGTTTGTGTCTGGCCATTTTTTCCAACAACTTTCTTAGGAGAATCTGTCTTGGTAGGCAAATAAGTACTGGATTTAATGTCCTCAATAGATGCTGAAGATTCAGTGCCTCATTGCTTCTCTGAAATCTGCACGTGCCAGGAATAGGTTCATCTGGACCTCCAGGGAACAGGGAAATGAGATTGCAGACCTAATGTGTAGGGAAAAAAAAAGTAGATACTGCTGCTGAGAAACAAAGCATCACGTTGGACTCTGCTCTGAGATTCTTGGAAAAGAAAATGCGTCTCAGAATGAAAAGTAAAGATGCTTTCAAGCAATTTTATTCATGGAAGAGTTATGAAGCTGGTTAGAGTCGCTGTTGAGTACATGTTAGTCATAAGAACTTTTTCATGCATATAAACAAACTCATTTTCTTGGCTGCATCACAAAATCAGACAACTTGGATAAATATTAGTCTGTCCTCTGGGTGGCTGTGTCTGTCTCCAGGTCTTGTGTTTGTCACTTTGAAGTTGCTGGGTCTAGTGCTATGCCCACATAGTCTGTCCTTGGACAAAGAGATAGTGCTGTCTGCTGGTCTGTGCTTCCTATCTTTTGCTGGAACATCCATTTTGTTCCTGCTCTTTAGATAAGAAAAGTAGTCTTTTTCACTTTAGAAACATCATAATTAACGGGAGGACTTGCTGATATGGATTATAGATGACACAGGCTTTTTTTGCCAGGTTTGATTCCTCCCCTCCACCTTCTGATCTGTAGTGTAAGTTTTGTGTCTTTTGTGTGATTTAGCTGTTCTACAACTACTTTATCACCTTGGAGTACCTTTTTAAATTGAGCCTTGAGGATGACTTGGCCTTCATCTCTGTTCTTTATGAGCCACCTATTTTGGCTTGTCTCTGCCCATTTCTCACTCTCTATCAGTGATGTGCCTTGTTTTTGTTAATAAGAGATCAGATTTTGCTGTACAAATTCAGTGTGTTTGAACCTTTGCCCCCTAGAATATGTGCCAATAAAAACTGTTGTGTTGTGCAATCAGCTTGGAGAAATGAAGAGCCAAGTTCTTGTGAGATCCTCTGTAGTCACAGTTTGCCTAGGAACTTGTCTGAAATTCTTGCTATGTAATTTGAAAGCTGTATTTACTTTCATATACTCTGGAAGTTTCTGAAACTTATTCAGGACAAAATATTCTATCTATTCTGCCTATTAAGAAAAATTGACATTTTCCACTTGTAAACTGCACCCTCCCCAGGCAAAAACTTTGGGTCGTTAGGAAGAATTATACTGGAAAAAGATGAAGAGGGTATAGAAACCACCTGAGATTGTTCAGGCAGATCTGAGCTGCCATATTGGGATAAGCTATGATAATCAGGATGAATCTCACTGCAGTGTTTGATGTTCTGCCCAACAAGAGCCTAATCATCATCCATAACATTGCTTACAAATATTTCTGTAACTCTTCAAGCCTCCCCTGAGGGGAGAACACACAGATGTTGTGTTCCCTAAATGTTGTCAGATGTGACATCTCTAAATTACATCTCCTCATTTGAGAAATGAGTGTTTTAGTTTCTGTCCTTGTCCACAGACAGTGGCAGTGGCTCCATGTTCTCTGCAGTGGGAGGCTTGCCCCAGGAGCCATAGTAGAAAGGATTTACCTTGCAGTATGTGAAGCTGTTCAGGTTTCACATTGTGTGTAAAGTCCTAATCCTACACCTCTCTCCTCCCTTTAACTCTTATGCCCCTGGACTCCACAGTGGAGACAAATGGAAGCACAGAGATAAATGTTTTCCTCTATGTCTGAGTGAAGAGCATGGTGAAGAGTCTGATGTGTACTGTAAGGACTCTAGTAACCAAAAATCTCTGATTTTAACATAAAAAATCTGCATATCCACAGTAAAGTGCATACACATAACACATCTTGTAAGGCAATAACACATCAGTTCTTGTCAGGTAAGTACTGCCTGTGTTTTGTGAACCACCTGTATTATGTAATAAATTTGCTGCTTTTAGAATGTTGTGTAAAATAATGCTTAATGTCTAATGGGTGTGTCTGGATATTTTTTTTACTCAAACTGGAAAAAACAGCTTCCATCTCTCCATTCACTTGCTTTTATGGACTGCTGTTCAAGAAACCTCTTCATTTTTTCAGATCTCCTACATCAGTCATTTGTCTGAAATCTATAATGTCTTTTATTTCCCAGAATATGCTGTTAGTCTTATAATGGTAGGAAAATATCTTTTAAATTATGTCCAGTACTAACAGTAACTGTGTCAAACAGATTTCTCTATACTGTAGGTAATCTAAAAAAGCTGAAACTAGGTATAGCTGTCAATTTTAGCACTACTACCTTTCTCATCCACTTAATCTCTCATATTTCTTTCTTCCATGGAAGACTAACAAGACAGTGGTTTTATAAAGGTCTGATGTAATTATTAAGCAGATATCTCTGAGACCCAAAATCTTCAGTGGCTCCCCATGCTTTACTTGCTTTTCTAATCTTTGCATTTATCTCCCTTCAGATCTCTACATCTGCTGCAGTTTGACTGCCCAGGTTAGTGAAATTTTCCCCCTTTTTTCCACTTCTATTTTCCCACTTCTGTCATTATCCTGTGCACCCATTTCTTTTCCAGTATTCTTTAATGTTGACCTGGCAGTATTTATTCTTGGCTAGATCGTCCAGTTTGGATGTTGGGGGTGGTGGTGGGAAAAGAAATAAATTATTTCCTACTTTATACTTGTAATTGCTATTGAAAGCATATTTTAGATATGTTTTTCAAATAAGATGAATAAATAATATAGGTACAGAGAGAATAGAAACAAAAAGGAATAAAACAAAGGTTTTCTGGGTTTTTTTTAGAAGTAAAAGTAAATGAAAGTTTTAAAAATAAAATAGGTAGCAGGTATGCTCAGGTACAAACTACGTGGTGACCCGAAGGATAAGAGCAAAGCAGTCTTCCTCAGGTGTGTGCAATACTGGCAGGTTGAAAGGTCTGAGTTTCATTGTGATTTCCTTTGTATGAGTCTCTAACAGCGCACTTATTATTACTCTGGCATAATACAAACTGTTCTGATAGCAGATGGAGCATACAGTTAAAGTCAGAGTAAATTGAAAAGTTTATTATCCTTTTTGTTTGTTTGTTTTAATGCTGTTTTAATGGTAAGCTCAAAATCCTGTCTTTGGACACTTGAAGCATCTTGGCTTGAACTGAACTCTTCAAACTCTTCACGTGCCCAGAAACCTGAGATCACAGCTGGTTTTGCCCTGCTGTCCTCATACAAAGTAGCAAAAACTCATTGCCAAATTCCTTCATTTGTATACAGACCACCTTTTGTGTCCAGTTCCTGCTCCAAGTAGAGCTGTATGGAAAACCTCTTTGCTTTTTAAGTCCTATTCAGACTTGAGAATTTCTTACAATGTGTTTTGAATCTTCCATTGAGGAGATCTCAGAACCTACTTCTTTCTGTTTGATTGCAGTAATTGTCAAACTCTGAGCTATTTCTCAGTTTCTTTTTTGATGACTGAATTAAATTTGTCCTTACTACTGAGCAGAATGTTTTCTAGAAAAGGGAGAGGTGGTTTTGGATTATTCCAGGCAGGAAAAAAAAAAGGAACATAAATGTCTGTATCCTGAGTAAAGACTGTATCTCTGTGTATCTCTATATGAGGAGGAGAGACTATCATTGTTATCTTTTCATTAGGATTTAAATGAATTTTTTTGACTACTTGCTTCAATTTCTCAAGGCCCTGATCTGGTAGGTACTTGGCAAGGTATTTGGGACTTTCTTGAAGAATTGAGACACTTGAGAGCTTTCTTCTGTTGCCCAGTAGAATGAGTCAGGTGCTTCACCCAGGTTTGTGAAAGCTGAGGGGATTATGACCATGTCCACAAGTAGATCTCTAATACTGAAGTGCTATGGATGCCCTGGGAATTCTATGGTGGTTGAGTGGAGGTTTGAGAATCTGTTTAGATTTTACTTGCCTAGGTCATATGGTTTAAGGAATCTGGTCCTGAAAGACGTGATATAAGCAGCACAGATGCGGTTGTTGAACAAGGAGGTCAGCCTCTCTCAGGACACGACAGTAGCATTGTACAGTATTTGTACAGGATATCCTAATCCATTGTTTTGATATTCCATAATGTCTTAATCATAGTGTATCATATAATGTGCTCAGTTTTAATTACCTAAGTTGTAAACTGATAACATGTTATTACATTAGTAAGCGCCACAAGGATTTGAAAAGAATGACTTAAGTTTTTACAAGTGTAATGTAAGTGGTAATGTTAGAAAATTTCTTCCTTCAGTCATAGGTTTCCTTTAAATCAAATGTGCAGCAGAGTTTTACCAAGCTACAACTAAATGAACAGTTTTTAAGTTGTAACACTCACTAAGTATGTAGCTGTGACTGTTCTAAGACGTCTGACAAAACACTTTGGGAATCATAGAAAATAAGACTTGGAGGTATGCTGGTACTTTATCCAATTTACCTAGGGTTTTTTGAGTACCAACTTACTTTGGTGTAGGATGTTTTAAAATATTTATTTTAAAAAATCTTTTTCTGTAAGACATGCTGATCAAATTTGTTTGTTGTCAGGTCTTTCTTTTGTATTCTGTACACATGGTTCCATGTAATAATGAGTAATGAACAAAACAGGACATAAAAAAATCAGCTGAGGCCTCACTGTTGCTGAGCAGTACATAAAGGTCATGTCCTGAATTGATGTATTTTATTATTCTTGTATTAGACATCTATTCTAAACTGGCTCATAAGTGTTACATTTGAGAGGATGCCTAAATGCTGGCCAAAGTCAAGATTTGTTACATCTACCCTTCCCTCTGCTGGCAAGGCTTGCTGCCTACTGTGTAATAGAGAGAAATTAGGGTTGTTTGTTTGGTTTTTTTTCCGCCACAAATCTGTGTTGATCCTTAGTTTGTGATGTTACCTGTTAGATGTTTACAAATAGTTCTGGTTTTGTTTCCTTTTGTGCTGTTATTCTGGAAATTCAGATTAATGCAATTGACCTGTAACTCACTAGGATATGCTGATAGTAGCTAATTTTGGACATAGTTGAGTTTTGAGAGTAAAATAGGCCCTGCAAACACTGCTTTAGGCCACAAGAAACAGATAGACTGTAAAATATGTATTGTAGTCACAAATAGGAACCACTTTAAAAAATGTTTTAAAATGGTAAGTTTTCTCCAACAATTTAACTCTCATCCCTTGGGTACATAAAACTTCAGTTCTTGTGGATCCCTGACTTTATTCTGCATCCTTGTGCTGAGTCACTGTGGGGTTCCAAAGATGTGTGTGTGCCTGATCTGTCTTGCTGCTGCTGCCCAAGCCACTGGTTTCCTTCACGTCCTCTTTAGGATAACACTAACAGTTCTTAAATTTAAAAAAAATTATTTTTATTTAGGGCATATGGCTTCAGGACTAGCTATTTTTAGAAAAAAAACCCCTCAAAACTATTTTAACTGTGTAATTGTCAGCCTTGAGTTTTTTTAATTTTTAATGCTTAGGTTTTTTATGTTAAATAGGCTTAACAGTTAACTGTTCAGTTTTACTTAAGAAATTCAGATGATGCTTGTTCTGAATCTTCACGATGTATGAATTATTCTGTTTAATCTGCTTTACTCAGTGGAATAAGAGTAAATTTTGCTATTGCTGTGTAATAAATCACCTTGTTTATCTAATTTTCTCCTTGTTCTCTACATAGTTTAAATTGACAAGAGATAAAAAGAGGTGTTATCGCTGTTGGGGCAAGTGTGTAAGCAGGAATTATTTGAAGATGCGTGTATGCATATTTGTCATGTGAAGACACTTAGCTACAGTCACATTTCATGGAAATTATCCTAGGATATTGGCACTCCCTTAAAAATGGATCCCTGTTAGGTATTAGGAATGCTATTTCTGTCACTTAACATGAAGATCATCTTTTCTGTAGAAGTTCAGGAGTTGCTGGCTGGTTTTTTGCTCATCAGTAAAAGTTTCTTTGGTGGAGTCTGGACCAGAAAAGTATTTGCATTAAATGATCTTCCTGGTGCCCAGTATCAAAAAGCTTGCTGGCAACCAAGTTTCTTTTTCTGTTTCTCACCCTCCTTACCCCCCATTTTTGTGGTGAGTCCATATGTTGGAGAATAAACAGTGACTTATCCAGAGTTACTTCATGCTCTGCTTTTTAGCACTTTCTGAAACTTCAATCATCCAGGACAGTTCACTGCAAAGAAATAGATCACCAGTCCTGGCTACAGTGTTGATCCAGCTGATGGGATGGCCAGGGTGCCACCTGGACTTGGTGGGGCCACTTCTCTCTGCCCTGGAGATAACTAAGTTGCATAGAAAGTGAGAAACTTAAGCACAGTCTGTTCTTGTAGACCTTCCTGGAAATGGGTTAGGGGATTGCAGGGGTCTCTGGTCTTTCCCCCCTTCTTGACCTCATTCCTGTGCTTGCACCATTCTGTTACTCTTACCTCCAGGAGCTAGAGCAAAGACATTTGTCCTGGAAAAGTGCTGCCCTACCTCTGTATGGCCCCCTTCTCCAGCCACATCCTGTTCTTTTTCACAGTATGTTATTGCCAACAATCCTTGGCTGTTAGTACCAACAGTCCTTGGTTGGCTCCACAGCTATCTGGCTATCAGTGTCTGAGACATGCACATGAGCCCTCTTATCTTCTAGGCTTCTACACCCCCTCAGCTCTTTCAGGAAACTTAATTTGGAGCAGTTAGGAATAGTATCTCCAGTATATGAATGGTACCAGCAGAACTCTGTAAGCATTTCCTTTTATCCTTACACTTGTTTTCAGTGAAAGTGTCAACAGGACTTGCATCAGTAAATGAAGAAAATGGTGGTTTTAATGTGCTCAGAGTGTCCTAGGTTATATATTGCTGTTGGCCATCTCTGTTGGTCAGAGAGACTATTGCATTTAGCCTACTAAAGCTTTGCATTATTGGGAATCCCCAAAATGGAATATACATGGGAAGAAAGTGGTTGACAGAATTATTTCTTACTAGTTCAAAACCACCTCTTTCAGATTCATGTTTTTTGTGTTTGGAAAAAAAGGAGCTACAGCTTTGCTCAGATTGATGTCTTTGATTCACTGTGTGAATGTAGCTGAAATGTGTGTGCAGTGAAGGGAAGGTCTTAGCAAAAGCTGGGTCTTGGTTGGTTGGAGAGAGGTCAACCAAGGCTATATATCAGAAAGCATTCCAGCCACTACCAAGTGGCTGATATTTCTTCTAGTCTCACTCTAACAGTAATGAGAATTTGGACAACAAGATCTGTGTGTGTTACCCTGATAGCAGAGAGCACAGGTATAAAGCAGAATGCTGGTGCCAGGGGTGCATTCAGTTCTAGTCTCCACTGTCTGTATCTTGATTTGGAAAACTGGATTGTACAGGGATAAATTACATTTTTAAACAATGAAAAAGCCATGCTACTCTTTACTGTAGTTTTGCCTGAACCAACCAGTTATTTTCTACATTTGGAAACATCAGACCTGCGACTCAGCGTGCACACAGCCCTGAGTGAAGAGGCAGCTACATTACTGAGAACAAGCACAACCCACAGTGAAATGCTTTGGCCTTTGTGTGCCTGGGTCTCCATTTGGCTGCTGTAGACAATGCCTGAAGAGTCATATAATTACAACCTGTATAGTTCTGCAGCAAAGAGAGCATTAATGGCTGAGAAGGTTCACAAGCAATTCCTCATCGTGGGATTTTTGAGTAGTTCTAACAGATAAAAGGCTGTGGAAATCTGAATCTTGCTTGAGCTACTTCATAAATATATTTAACCTAGAGTTACACTTACAGTACTGAATTAGTCCTCAATCACTGTATTTTCAGACAGTTAGTACTGCTGTTGCTTACAGCTTACTTAGTGACTGTGTCACTGAAGATTGAATATGCTGTTAAGGATCTGAGGATCAGCTTTGAGAGATCAGGCCAGGTTGCTCAGGGCTTTGTGCACTTGCTCCTGAAAAACCTCCAAGGAAAGAGACTGAACCAAGCTCTCTGGACAGGCTGTGCCACTGCCTTCCTGAGGAAAATATTTCTCCTTATATCTAGTTGGAAGCTTTCTTTAAGGTTATAGGTGTGCTTTAGGGCAGTGAAAGCTAAAAAAATAAACACTAATTTAGATACTTTAAGTTTGGGATGAGTAGTGGTTATTTTCTCGCATAAGGAGTTAACTGAATCAGTATTTTCCCTCCTTGATCTAAGAGTGGCAGCATTTCACCCCCTGTGCTACTTTGAGAAATCCAGTTACTCAGTTGCAGGTGCAGGGTTAATAGTTATCTAGATACAGAGCTTTATCTTGCCTCCTGAAAAGCCTCCAGGGAGTGGATGGATCAGGCCTGCAAATTAAACAGTTTAGAGGCTGCAGAAACCTGGAAGTGGAACAGGTGACAAAAATTGCAAAGAACACGTTGGCTTCTCTCACCAGCAGGGCCAGCAGGTGTTGACAGGCACATAAAGGTAGGAGTGGGAAAACTGTCAGCTTTTCCTTTTCTCACCTTTGGCAGAGAGGGAATAAGTAGAACAGCTTATCTTTTATGTTTAAATGGCATTTCAAATGAAAAATTGCATCAGATTCTGTTCCCAAATGTGTCTTACAAAGCAAAGAAAAAAACAGAAATAGCAAGCACCTGTCTTCAATTTAAGTTAGAAGGTTTTCTTTAAAATGATAATAAATCCTCTTGTTTTTTTCTTTCTTTCTTACAAAATCAGTTATATTGGACAAATTAATATGAGATTCAATAGGCTTTCTGTGACATGTAAAAAAACCCCAATAGATTTTATACTTAAGAAAATTGGTTTTACTCAGCAAGTCCTGTTTTCTTGTTGGAAAAAAGGGCTTGGCTTGTATATTAACATTCTGGCCAGGAAAGAATCTAGACTATTTTGCTCTAGAAGTGTTTACTAAAATGGAACTTTTTCATTTTATAGATAGGAAATTAAGGGTTCTCTGGTTTTCAGTGATATCAGCCTGTGGTTACCTTGTCTCTCATGTTCTTACTACATCTTTACTTAAAATCAGTTTCTTCTGTTTGCTCTTTCACACCTCTGAGCTTTCACTTGTTTTTACTTGTTTTGCTTTTGTGTTCAGAACTACTTATGAACACAGAGATTGCAGGGCTGTGCAAATGATTTCTACATCTTCTAGCGCCCACTTTGGCATATTTGGTATTGCCAAGCATGTTCCAAAAAGCAATAGTGCAAAAAATCTCTTGTGGATAATTTTCTGGCCTTTGGGGTTGATTAAAAAAAAAACTCCCACAAAAATAATAAAAAAAACCCCACAGCAAAAACCATAAACAAAAACCACTGTGGAAGTAGAGAGAACATAAAAAAATCCAAATCCATCAAACCAGTCTG
>VWZT01010242.1:343111-354114 GCA_013397055.1 Pachycephala philippinensis | reverse complement strand
TTTTTTTTTTTCACATGACTTGAGAAGTTGGAATTACTGACTCTGGTAGTTCATCCTGTTGTGGTCAACAGCCAGCTGTCAGGACCATCGATCAGTTGCTTTAGTTTTTCAGGCTGAAGTGGCTGGTAAATCATTCTTCCAGTCTGCCCTGTTCATTGCTGCTGCAGCTGCACCCTCTCGTGGGAGTGCTTGCTGTTGTGTTTGGCACTGCAGCTGCTTTCTGCCCCTCTTCTTCCTTGCCCCTGGACATCATGGATGTTGGGATGAGACATTCTGGAGGGCCTCTCCTACTTGCAGTGTCTGGTCTCCAGCTCTCTGCTGCTTGCTCCTGTCCTGGGCTATGTTGCAAGTGTGGTAGCCTGTGTGTCTGTCTTAATGCTCAGAGCAGTATTGCAGTGATTCCCATTAATCACTCAGTCCTGCACACCTGAAAGAGCCCCAGCCAGGGAAGCAACCAGTTCCAGACAGCCTGTGTGGGTTCTGTGTTACTTAGAATATATGACTAGTAAATTAATAGTGGTTGGAGAGAACACATTCTAAGTTATCTTTTTTTTTAATTTTTTTTTTTTTTTTTTTTGGTTTTAGCACCTTCTTGTTTTCCTGAATTAAGTTCGTTAATTGTGGGTAAAGCAACAACACCTTTCAGATTGTTTTTGTTGTCTTGCGCTAAGTACTGCATTCTAAAATCTAATGTAAAAGCAGTGTAAGTCAGATGACCATTTGTAGCTGAGGTTTTAAGTCTGAGATTGACAGATTACTTCTATTTGACTCAAGTTTTCCAAGGTCTATCTTTTAATTCTAAAGCAAATTTATTTTCTCTTTTTGAACAGATGAATCATGTAAAAGAAAGATTTCATGACGATGTGCCGGAAGAAGTGCTTCTGCTATGTCTGGGCATTACTTCAGGAGTTGGCAGACTGATCTTTGGCAGAGTCGCAGATTATATTCCTGGTGCAAAAAAAGTTTATTTACAGGTATGTCTTTATTGTTTCTATATTCCTCCAGAATGGTGTATTCGAAGGCTTTGGTTTTGGGTTATATTAATAAAGTAAGCAGAATTAACTGCTTGGAGATTCAAATTTGAGAAGTTTCAAAACTCTAGGAAACTCAGTGCATGGTTTTTGACACTAGGAGCCTTTGGTGCAAAGTTCATGAGTCTCTGATTTTTGTTTTTAATGCTAAGAAAATGTCTGTGTCCTGCTGGCTGTTTTCAGCTGGGAATGAAAGGAATTACTGATCATTAAAATGTTTGTGAGAACCTTTGGGGATTCTCTAGATTCTGCTTTCTCTGTTTTATCCCATGATTTCATAACGGTTGCAGAAGGGGGAAAAAATTAACCCACGTTTCTCTATTAAGGATTTTGGATCTCTTGATCTTTGTCAGGTGCTAATTCAGTGTCAAATACGTTCTGTGCAAAGTACACAGGGGTATGGCCATGGAAATTTAAGAGGTGCTTAGTTGAGATTTTGCAGAAGGAGTCCCGGCTTCCAGAAATGCTGAAGCTTGGAGATGAAGGAGGATGTACAGTTCTTTCTCTCCATGCTTATAAACTATATTTTTTGAGAAACTAGCAGCGTTAGTGTGGGATTTTGGAAAAGCTTTAGTTCGCTTTCATGTTGGCAACCACGAGGTGTTCGCCTTTTGGTCTCTTAGAATGAATAGCAAGGGAGGCATCTAGTGGAGGTTGTCTGCACTGCATTATGGAAATCAAAAATTCTTAGGAAAGAATTACCTTTCTGCTGGAGTATTTGTTATCATGAATAAATTTAGATTCTCTGGTGTTTTATTGTGCTTAGGTGGGACATTGATTTCCAATGCTGACACATGGATGGTGCACAGGCAAAACTGTTACCTCTTTTATTTTCTTTTTAATTCTGCTTAATTTTGCTGGAAGACAGTTTTACTCCTTTAATCTAAAATAAATAAATAATCTAAAGTTATATTAGAAAATCTCTGTAAGTATGCATGACTACACCAACATATCAGGATTTTTTTTTAATGGAAAAATTGTAATGTTTTTCACTTCTGTTGAATACAAGCACCCTGAAATAACCACTCATAATACTGATATTTTTTCTTAACTTAAAACAGGGAGGAGTCTAATTACTGTGTTTCAGCTATTTTAAACTTCTAATATTTCCTTGACTTTTATTTGTGGAAAGAGCAGGGAGCAATTTCTCAAAAAATGTTAGTGCATGAGAAATGACCTTACACGAGCACTGTAGGACAGTGGATTACAGTTGCATTTTCAAAGCTTGCAAAACGAGTAGTGGAATTTCTTTGCCTGTCATGAGTTATATGTGTTTTTATCTTGTTATGTAACTTCTGACGGTGGTAATCTGTGGAGACTGAGTATATTTATTTTAAAGTAAATACAGGCGGACAGTTTAATTCACTGCAAATGCAAGGAGGTTCATCTGGTCCCTTACAATTTGCAAATTTGATGCAATGCGTTTTTATATTTTTTTCCTTGTTCATGTTTAGGTGGCCTCATTCTTTTTTATTGGGCTTATGTCTATGATGATTCCACTGTGCAATGTCTTTGGGGCTCTCGTTGCCGTCTGTCTCTTCATGGGCCTGTTTGATGGGTGCTTCATTTGCATTATGGCTCCTATTGCCTTCGAGCTCGTCGGGGCCCAGGATGTCTCCCAAGCCATCGGATTTCTGCTTGGACTCATGTCAGTGCCTATGACAGTTGGGCCTCCCATTGCAGGTGAGTGCAGACAGGGTTTGTAGCTGTAAATGTTTATATGTTTGCATGACTTTTTGGCTGTGTTTCCCATTCCTGCACCATGTGCAGAGCACTGGTAACGGAAGTTTTCTTGGTGTGTGCTTGAGAAGATACAGTAAATTTAACTGCTGCTCATGGGTTATTAATTTACTTCACTCTTCAAAGTTTGCTCAGTCTTTTTCATTGTTACGCATGTATAAAACATTCCTCAAAATAAAGATAGATGGGTTTCCAGTTGGATTTAGGACCTGACATTTTCCATGCTGTATAAGTGATAGCCTATTGGTTGCTTGTGTTACAGAGGGCCTCCAAATTAAAATCTGAAAATTAACTGGATTCCAAAATTTGCTCATGTTAAAACCATTGTGAGGATAAAGGCTCCGGTCTCTTTAATTGCTCCTCATAAGTAGGAACACTGGCTTTATTCATTCTTTGGTGGGAGACTGACGAAGTACAGGTTTTGAAGATGAAAACTTGGAAGTTCTTGGGAGGTAGAAATAGCTAAAGCTGTATTCCTCACCACTGATGATTTTCAGTGGTAATTTACCCTGAAGTCTGGTGGGTGCTACTGAAAGGTACTTCATCAGACATAACTGAACTATGCAGCATTATAAAGGACAAAATTTTAAAACTAGAACCGCACAGACGAGGTGCTTTGTGATCTGGATATACTGTCACAGCTATTAGTACTTAAATAGAATTTGACTAATGGGAGGAATTTGGAGAGAGCAATTGGAGTGAATTATTGGAAAACACACTTTTTAATAAGAGGCTATGAGGGATGCGATAAATGGAGTATATCTAGAATTAGAGGAATGGGCATATTGATCAAAGGTAACTGTTACCAAAGAGGGAGAATTTCTCTAAGTCATGGCGAGATACGAGTGCTGGAGAAGCTCAAATGAGCAACTTTCAAATAGGAAAAGGTGCTGCATGTTTTTAGTGGCAATTAAGCAATTTTTAATTGGTTGAGGGGTGTCATACTGAGCTCTTCATTACTGCTCCAAATCAACTCTGGAATACCTTTCTACCTACATGTACACCTCTGTTTGGCCATCAGGTTGTCAGGCTCTAATGGTTTATGATCTGTGCCAGCTCTTGGGTTTCTGAATCTGAAGCCACAACATGTTTTTTGTAGATTCCTGAGGCTCCTTTATTTATGAGTGGTAACTTCCTGCCTTTCCAGGTTTGCTGCGGGATAAGCTTGGCACCTACGATGTAGCGTTTTACCTGGCTGGGGTCCCTCCCCTCATTGGAGGAGCTATTTTGTGTTTCATCCCCTGGGTCCACGAACGGCAGAAGTTGAAAGAGAGAGCAAAACCTGTTGATGGAGAAACTACTGAGAAAATGCTGGAAAACGAAAGCACTTTGGTGTTGGACACAACAGAAAAGCCAGTCAAAGAACTGGATTCTGGCTTTTGATGCCTCTTTTTTCCCCGTATACCATCCTGACCTCCTCCTACTGAAGCTAGATTTCTACTTTTTGGCTGAAGATATTATACGATACTGAAGAAGTCTTGAACTATTGCTCAAATTGCAAAACTGCTACAAGAATCTTTTATACCATTGAACTTTTTTGACAAGTCTTTGAATTTGATTTCAAGCCACATTTTCAAGGTATTTGAAGTTTTGTAGCTTTAGTGTGTACGTGTGTAGTGATTCTGTGTGTGAAGAGAATATTTTTCTAATCCATCAGAACTGATTTCTGGAAATGTGAAAGCTGTTTCTCCTTCACTGACCCGGGATTCTTCAATGATATTTATGATCCATCCACTGCAGGCACACCCCTGGGTGTTTATACTGGATAATGTAGTAGCTCTTATGACTGATCTGTTTTTTGAAGTTTCTCATGCTGTTTACAGTCTTTTATAATTCTCTATCATGAACACAAATATGCATCTTTTTGCTGAAATGATTTTTTCATTAGAAAGCTAAATTATTAAAGAACTGTTGAAACACTCACTTGTGTTTGCATTCACCTTTCACAGCAGCCCAGACAAAGAACATTAAGGATGGCATTTTTGATGGGCTCAGGTTTTGAATATGGGCAAACCAAGCTCCACGTGCAAACACGTTCAGAAGTAAAGCTGCTGAATAATAGATTTTTTTATTATTATTATTGTTAGGTGAAGGCAATACCCTTAAGGTGTATGTGTATAAATCTTTTTTCAGCCAAACCTCAGAGTAATAGATAGTTTTGAAACTGTACTGATTAATTCTTTGGAGCAGTATTGTGAATTAGACTAAATTTCAAATTATTCCATTGTACTTGCTAGGATTTCTTTTTTTTTTTGTTCTTAAAACCAAGACAGCTTTAAAGGATACATTCTAAGTGCAATACCAAGTTGTTTTTAATGTGGAAATATACACAAGCTGTTAAAACAACATTCAGCAATTAAAGATTTTTGCACTAAGTGAACATGCAGGTTTATTACAGGTCTTTATAGCTGTGCTCAATTGCCTGTAGGTTATATGGCTCCATATTTTATTCAAATATAAATAAATGTCTTTGCATGTCCTATTTCTTGCTTAACATCCTAAACAAATGGCCCCATTGCTTATGTATTCTTAGGTATTATGCACTGTTTGTCAAGCAGGTAACCTCTTTTTCTGAAAAATGTTTAAAAGCATAATACTTTGAGATGAAAACACTGCTTTTCAGTTTATCACAAAACACTTCTAAGCACATTGCTTATCTGTGGATATGGTTCAGCAATCACTGGAATACTTAATCATTCTTTATTTCAGGTCCATTTAATACCATTTAATATCCATTCAGTAATTTTTGTTGCCTCATTTAAAACTGTCATAGCAAAGAGTAAACTAAATGTGATCTGGACAAAATGCGTATTTAAGTGCTTTTTTAATTAGTAATTGTTCTTGTTCTTTACATAAACCATGGAGGCATACTGTTTTGTTTTTTTTAAATGATAACTTTAATTGTCTTTTTTGTTTTCATTCTTCTTTTTCCAGTGTTGTAGTAAATTGCTCAGAAAACCCATACAAAACAGCAATATTATTGCATTTAATGTTTACATCTAGCAACTGACAGAAGTTCTTTAAATATAATCGTGCAAAGCATCCTAATTATTGTAGACCAAAGCTCAGACTTATTTATATTGCAGAATTTCAGTCCCTACTTTGCATGAGTGAGGTCTAAAAGAATTGAATCTTAAAATGTTAGAGAGACATATGTGGAGGGACTTGGAGGTGAGGGGGGAATAAAGCCAATCTGGAAAACTGAGGTCCCTTCAGGTTCACTGGGACTTGTGCTTTGGCATATTGTAAGTACTTCTAAAAATGGCATTAAAACATGCATAGTAGTGTTAATTAAAATTACTGCCTTCATTACAGAAGTGATGCTGACAGCCAATGCTGCTCTTGTCTGGAGTGTTTCTGTCGAATGTGATATTCAGTATTATTTTCCATTTGGGCAATGCAGAAGGTGTTGTTGGCTAAGTGTGGTAAAAGACTCTAATTTCCTGTTGTTCTGTTATCAAAAATTAGTGTCCATCACAGACCTTGCATTTCATGTGTTTTTAGCCCTGAATTTTATACCAAAAACAAAGCTGCTGCTTTTTTATCACTGGTGCAATTTGAAATGATTGTGACCAGGTTTCTTGGTGTAATTATGGCATCTTCCCAACGTGCTGCTTTGTATCTCTGTAAATTATCTGGGAGAGGATATAAAATAATTGTTGTTAAGTTTTATAAATGACACAGAAATGGTATAACAATAGTATGGATTAATTATTGCCATGCTGTTTAAAAAAAATAAAAATCCAAACTCTCATATTTGAGTAACTAAAATTGCATAAAATTTATAAAAATCCCAAAAACAACAAACCAAAAAAAACCCGCAAAAACCATGACTCCAGGAAGGTACAATGACTAATTGTTTAGGAGTGATTCCTATGGTAAAACCAGCTAGTGAGTGGGATGTTGGGTGAGAGGGAAGCAGAGCTAGGGGTAAGGAAGCTCTGCTGGTGTGATGGTGTTGGAATAATGAACCCATTTCTGATGCCAGTGCTTGTTTTGCAACAATGCTAAAATTGGAAAGGTTTTTCAGAGAAGATAGAGTAAATTACTACATAAGAACTCTGTTAGCATCCTTTCTGTTAGCTTGCATCTGTGGGGGAAATGTCCAGTTGCAAATGCTCTTTTCTGGACAAAAGCATAAGGTGTTTGTGTCCTAAAGCTAGGTAAGAGGAAAACAAGCTCAAATTGTTTGTGCTGAGGCTGACCAACCACTGAGAAACTTATTGAGAGATACTAGATTCTGGATGCCTAGAGGTTTTAAAGATGAGGTTAGATGACTCTCTTTAAAAAAACCCAAAGAAATCCCCAAACTAACTAAAACATGAAAAACTCTACACAAATATCAACTATTTAGTAAATTTATTTTTAAAACTGTTGAATATTGTAGAAGTGGAGAAAAGGACGGAATATTCAATTTTAGTTTAACTGAATAAATGTAAATAAGATTTTCTATCAATTTATTTTTAGATGTGAAAACCTGTTCATGGGAAACCTGCTGAAATCCTATTTTGATGACTCAAATCATGCCAGATTTAATCATGTTGGGGGTAGATTCTAAAACTAAAATAGTAGCTTAATTCAAGAAGACCCTTAAATCATTCTGATATATCCCTCTCTTGAGAACAGTTCATGGAGTACCTTCCATAGACATTATTCTCCTATCCTATGAACAGAGTAATTATCTTTTCATTGAATGTTCTCAGGGTAAACATTTGGAAGAAAATGAGTAGAAAGAGGTTCACTTAAAATGGCAGTGTGAAGTTTCCAGTCCTACCTGATGTTGTCATTTAATACACCAGATCTTGAAACCAATACTAATTTTGAGCAAGGTTTGATTGGTTTAATACCTTTTCAGTAGATATGAGATCCTTTTGATCCTAAGAAAACTGTTCAGCAAAGAGTCTGAAATAATGGAAACCCTTTGGGTTCTTATTTACATCTCAGCTATGCAACAATATCGAAGGTATAACTAATAAAGTATTGCTGGATTTGTCCTGGCTGCTTTTGAAGACCTGTACAAGTCTCAAACCCAGACTTCAGAGTATAACATAGTTAGAATTTCTTGCATCCAGGTCTTTGTCTGTTCAGCATTAGCATTTAAATTATTTTTCTAATTTTATTTCTGGTGACCATTTATTGTCCCTGAAAATTGCTCCCACAAGTCAAAGATGCTAGAGCTGTTCTGTGGCCTTTCTTCAGGGTGTGTTTGGCATCAGATGAGGCAGACAAACTGACGCTGTTCTCCTTTGGCACTTCATGCACAATGTCTGGCCATATTTACATTCCCCCCTCCCTGCAGAGACACTGGATTGTCAAACTGATGCCCACGGCATTGGATATGGGTGGTATTTTCCAGCCTTCCCTGGATGCAACCCTTGAGCAGCCACGGCCTGGCAGAGCAGGCAGGTTTTGGAGCGGTGGGAGGTGTGAGGGTGGATCACCCCTGCTGGAGGCAGCTCTCACAGGTACCAGATGAGTGCTTTGATCGCAGGCTCGTGGTGTAAAAAAAGGGACATTGAAAAGCAGAAGTGCCCTGCTCAGTTCCTGGCCTCAGGTAGTACATGCCAAAGGGACAGGAGGCGCTTCCTTGCAGCTCCCAAGGGAGTGTGTCAGGTTGGGAATCAGTGCTACAATCCTTAAGGTCATCCATATGGGTCGGCTTAGGCAGCTGGGTTCTCCCTGTGCTGGCATGGGGCAGTTCCCTGCCTCGCTGCTTGCAGAGGGGCTCAGCTGGGCCCCCTGAGCAGGGAACAGAGGCAGTGCCTGGTCTGGATTCCCTTTTGGAGAGCTGGAAGTGTTATGGAAAATCAGAAAGGACCCTCTGCTATTAAGAGTGTGTGTATGTATCTATAAATACAGTGTATTTTGACCAGGGCGTGCACAAATATTCTGCATTTCACTAGGGGAGGTGTAGTACTGGAACGTGAGAGATGGCTGAGGAAAAAGTGATCCCTTTCTTTGTGTGTCTCCCTGTTGACAAGCACAGCACCATTGGAGTTCCAGCCAGCCAGTGAGTTTCTAGTCATGTAAACTTGGGCATATGTGCAGTATGCCTTCTAGTCTATATATGTGGTGTCAACAGTGGTAATGTTTTGGAAGTGCATATGCTAAGATTAGAGTGATTTTATACCAAAATGTTTGCTAATATTGACAACACTGATATGTTTAAGTATCTTTATAGACATCATGTTTTGTATGTTGTTTTTGATATTAAAGGATACACATTTTGCTAGCCTTAACTCCAGTCTTTCAAGTTCTGCTTTGTTAGAAGGGTAGAAAATGAATGTTTAATGTTTTTCATGGTGCTAAAGTAACTGTGATCAGTCTCAAATTATTCAGAATAAAGATGGTAGTTCTAAAGTGCTCCATTTGTTACAGCATGCATCATTCTTAGTCTTGTGTAAAACCTGTCATTTTGAAAAGTAATTTTATCTTGTATTCTGATAATTTTTGAATCTAGTGTGCAGATTTTTGTAGAAGAGTCTTTACAGCTTCTATTGCCACTGCAGTCTGACTGAAATGTCCCCATTACATTTGCACCTAAATTAATATATGGTGCAACCCATTTCATTCTGATTGCACTGACAATCCATTTTAAGATTCATTATTTATAAACCTAAACTACTCAGTTGCTTGTTTCTGAAAAATTTATCTTCTCTATTTTCCATTCTGGAGCTTAATATCAAACTTACAGAAACACCTCCATTCACAAAAGGCAGAAGGCAAATTGAGGGAGGGATGGAAACTATGCTAAAATAAGCTTGAGTGGTGTTTTAAAAGAAATCTGATTTTGCTTCATGAACTGCCAGTGTAATTCAGTGGGACCTTTAATCATTTACTGGCCTGTTACCAATTTCCTTTTGACTTACCTTGGCAGTATGAAACACGAAGTGTTTCCTTATTGACAGCTTCAGTAAGTCCCAGGAATTCATTCACCTTTGTAGTAGGGCCAAATATTTAATTTCTTAAGTAAATATATTTGATGAGATGGGTGAAATATTCCCTTTTCACCTGGGGTTATTCTCTAGGCTGCTTGTAGTTCAAATTAAAATTTGAAAAAGATGCCCAAAACCTTTATAAGTGCCTGGGTGCTGTTGCCATTTGTACACTTTCAATGTACAAAGCTTCTCTGTAGGTGTGTAAAACAACAGTGAGGAGAAGCCTGGGGAAGACATTTCAAATACTGCTGTACCTTTTTCAGGAAGCTGTTTTCACAACAAGGCAAAATACTAACATCTAGAAATGTAGTTTGACTCATGTATGACTACTGTTTTTTATAGTTGAAATTATTTTATCTGGAATTGTCTCTACCACTGGACCTAGGAACAGAAGCTCAGCAGCGTTCTGCAGATATCTCATGGTTCAGACTCTGCACTCTTGCAGAGGTATGAATGTGGGGTCGATCACGTTTAAATCTTATCTGGCAGTGTTACTTGTAGCAAGTGGCTACATTTTTTTTTTTTTTTTAATGCCTCAATGCCCCAGGCTCTCCTGAACAGGAAGGTACTTGCAACATGCTTGCCAGTGCCAGGAGAAACGGGAATGGGTTGCTCACTGTCCATGCACTGTTATATCCCAGTGTCTATTTGTTACGAACTCTCAAAACAAAGCAGTGCAGTTTGGAATTATCTTTCGAGATGTTTGTGACGCTCAAACTTACCAGGTATGGTGAAACTCAGAGCCTTTCTTACAGGGAGCAGCACCTCAGTGCCAGACGGGGAGCATGAACTGAGACTTGCTGCAGTCTGTGAGCTGCTCCGCGTGAGTGGTGGGAATTTATGTAGTTTTAATACTTGGTACTTTTAGTGCCGGGCATGTTTTAATACCTGTCCTTAATCTGCAGCAGCTCTCTCCCTCCTGAGAAGCTTTATTAGCGTGAAATAACACAGTTATTGTAGAAGACAAAGACCTTTTATGATTGGTTGTCTGAAAGGTCGAGTGCCGTTTGAGTGATAACACAGATTAAAAATAAAGTAATAAATCCTGCTTTATAAGGGCACTTCTCCAGGCACCGTGGCACAAGCCTGCAGCGGTGTGGAGTGCCAGCGGCCCCGGGAATGTCGCTCCCCAGCGCCCAGCCCCGTTCCCAAGAGGAGCCCCCGGAGGAGGGGGAGGAGGTGTCGCCCCCCGAGGCCGAGCCCGGCGCTCCTCCTGCTCCTCTTCCCGATCCTCCTCCCGCTCCTCCCAGCGCCGTGCGCGGGGCGGGGCCGGCGGGGCCGCGCTCCCCGGGCC
>VWZT01010242.1:226561-343020 GCA_013397055.1 Pachycephala philippinensis | reverse complement strand
TGAATGAGCCGGGGCGGCCCGGGGCTGCGGGGGGCGGTGCGGAGCCTTCCCCGGGACGGGTGAGGTGACCCCGCACTCTGCCCTGCAGGGGATGAGCATCGCCGTGCTGGGTCCCACCTTCCCCAACCTGGCCGCCAATGTCCGCAAGAACGTCAGCGACATCTACTACATCTTCGTGGGCCGGTCCCTGGGCTACCTGGGTGGCTCGGTGGTCGGCGGGGTGCTCTTCGACTGCATGAACGCCAGTCTGCTGCTCGGTGAGTGCTGCCCCGCCGGACGGGGGGACATCGCTGCGTCGGACACTGTCCGGGGCAGCTTGGGCTTCTCCCCACAGGGAGATGTGTGGCCTCTGCGGAGCGGGGCCGAGCCCCGGGAGCGGGAGGGCCCGTGGCTGTGGTGCTGCTCCCCGCAGATCCCCGCGGCTGTGCTGCCGCTCGCTGTCGCCGTGTTCCGCCCTGCCCCATTCCCGACACGGCGAGTGCCGGGCGCTGCTGCTGCTGTGCGGCATCGCTGCCACCAGCCCGGGCCGCCGGGCGCTTCGGCAGCGGGAACTGGGGCGGAACTGACAAAATCTATGGATTGACCAAGTGCTGCCTCTGCTTGCACTGGAAAGTGCAACTGGACTTTTTTTTAGTTTGTATCAAGTATTGTGCATAGTGTAGGTGCTCTTGGAACATACAGGCTTCTGTAGTGACACTCTACAAAACGTGAAACAGGAAGCTGTGTTTTGGCTCTCGTGTGTGCAGCAGGAACCTCCAGCAGTCACGCTGAGCCGCATTTCTATAGGGGGAGCTTCCTCAAACCCTTCCCTTACTTAACACTCATCAGTCACGATCATCTTCGTGTACTGGACAAAAGCCTGTGGATTTTGACTGGAGGGTCTTAGCCAACTTTTAACCTATTTAAAGTGGGAAACATTAATTACTGTCTCTAATGGTGGGAACGTTTAAACTGTAGGAACCACATCTGATGATCTTTACAGTTTTCTGGACTTGTGGAAACTTGCTCCTGTAGGAGCACAGGACCGGCTTTGTCCAGGCAGAGCTGGGCTGCTCAGCCATCAGGGTGCCAGGAGCCAAACTCAACATCCAGAAAGGAGGGGTTCCTTTTAGAGTTCTGTTAGTGTCTCATTCCCGCAGAGATTCTCAGAACACACCTAAAATAGCAGAAACCCTTCCAAGCGCCTTTGTGCTCTAAGTTAGGGATTAAAACATATACCAGGGCTTGCTCTTCTTTTCTCCTTCGTTCAGGGAACTGTGCCTCCCTTAAGGACCGTGCTGTAATCACATGGTCCGTCCAGAGAAGATAAGATCCCATTTTCCACTGCTAATGTTTGAATTAAGTCTCTTCTTACCCACATGTGCCTGTATCCTATAAGGAGCCATCATGCCATACGATGTCTGTCTCTTCTCTCTTTTCCCCCTCTCCTACTGTCTTCATTTTCATGGATCAGTTCTTATTTGCTCTTGTTCTAAGATACCTGTACCCAGTCTCCCCTCTGTCATTTATCTGTCTGCTCCAGAACACCTGCAGAGTGGGTTTCCTTTAGTCTCCTCCTTGTGCACCTGACAAGGTCAGGGTTGCCTGTGTCTCACATTTGAGACTTTACCTTCTCTAATGGAATCAGTACACACCTGTGGAAGTGCCTGTTAACTTGAAATAGTTCAGTATTTCCTTCTTTTCCTGAGGATAGCTGTCTGTCAACAACACTAGGGAAATAATGGATCTCCTAATCCTTTCCAATTTGGTAGTGCTTATGGCAAGACCACAATTTGAACTGCTGAACCTGTTCTCATTTTTATCATCTGGGGGCTGCCTCTAAGAGATTTTGGCTTGTGTAGTTTTACCTCCCATGTCTCAACTGCTGGAACTCTGCTGCAAAGAAAAACTCTATACTGAGGAAAAATTGAAAACGTCATCTGTCTTTGTCAAGGGAACTTTTAAGTGTCAATCTTCAGGTGTGGAGCAGAAGTGGACAACTGAGCACTTGCTGAGAAGTTACTTTCCAGGTCTCAGTGGGGCACTTGAGGAGCTGTACTTAATGCACCCCATCTTTAGTGTTTTCTTCATGCAGCTCAGCGTGCACAGCACACCTTCAATAATGTTTTGAGGATTGTATTCCAAGTATCTTGCTAGGACTTCAGGGTTCTGGACATTGTTGCTGTTTTTGTTTGGAATTAACCGAAATTCTTAATTACATCAGCCCCCATTGATCTAAGTGTCTGCTGCACCTATGATCATGCATTGATTTGAAAAATAATAGGGACAGCTGAACAAGCTTTCTAAGAACCTAATACTGTCTGGTCAAGATATTAATTGCAGGTAATTTTCTTATGGAGGTAATTATAAGCATAGAAATGAACTGCTGAACTTCCTCCCAAATGGTAATAAAAGCAATTTCCATCTGCTAAAAAGTATTTCTTGAAATGGCATGTTGTAAGTGTAGCCAATAATGGCAAAAGGAATACAGTTAATGAATTGCTGCTAAATTTATTATGAGAGATTTCGTAGTTCTGTCTAAAACTCCAGAAATCCCTTGGAATACATCCCTCATGTGAGAACAGACTATAAATGAAAGTCAGCATCTTCATATGGCGGTCACTTGGTGGACAAGGTACAATTATTTTATAGGATTTTAAGAGCTTAATGATTTGGGTTCTTTTAAAAATGGAGCCAAATTAAACATTGTGCAGTTCTCAGAGGACAGGCTTGGCGCTGTTTCAACCCATGTTTTACTGGTTTCATTGTGAAGTCACATTTCTAAATCAGAAATTAGCAGAAGACTTCTTAGTGTCCTAGCAGGAGCTGCTGCTCCCTTTGCTTTAGCCAAGCAGGATTGTCATGCAGGGTTTATATCCTGATGAAATTCCTTTTTTTTTCCAAATGAAGAATGATCTGTTGAATTTTCTAGCTGCTACTGCTAACCATGGATTGAGATATTTAGATTGCATCACTTATTAGGATTATCTGTAACTTCAATAATCATGAATTTATTTGTATTTCTTGGTCTTCTGTATTATTTAAATGGAAACTGTAGTATGTGAGTTTTTTGTTTTGTTTTTTAACCTTTCCAGCGTTATCCATGCTTGGAACAACAGCTGGTCTTTATGGGATACCCTGGTGTACTCAATCCCTGCTATTAACAATCCTGATGTCAGTTATTGGAGGCTCCATGGGAATTCTGGACACAGGTAAGGGACCCTGTGGTCTGACAGTTCTTTCACCGAAATAATCGGAAACTTCAAGCATACCAAAACAGTTGCTGGTTTTTCTTGTGATACAAGAAAATTAAAAGAGAGGAGCTGTTTTACCTGGCTGTGATTCTTGGATTAATCTGGTCCCGAGGCTTCCAGTGTTTGTGTGGGTGTGACAGGCCTTCCTTTAAGAGGTTGGGGAGAGTGCTGTATCTCTTGCTTCCTGGAGAAGATCAATTTGCACTTCAGTGGGCCATTACAGGTGTAGAGGAAGTGCCCTGTGCTCTTTAAGCAGTGTTTTCTTTAAATTACTCATCTGCAGGAAGCTGGTCAGGACATGGTTCATTAGCATTAGCTGGGCCTAAGTCCTGAGCAAAGCCCTGGTGTTTGAGAGAGGGATTCTTACAGCTGCTGTTGGAAGAGTTGCCCACCTACAGCTGGCTCAGCAGCAGCTGGGGATTCACAGCATCATGGCACCCATCTCCCTGAGTTAAGGGGTATTTTCCACCTTTGGCCAGCCATGCTTGGGTGGCTGGGATTACACATTTGTTCTGTCCCCCAGATTATCATTCTGTGCATGTGCATACTGCAAATGGCCTGGGCAAAAACAACCCCAAACCCAGCACTTTTGCTGCAAAGCTGTTCAAACCCAGTTTCTTAGCAGAGGCTTGTTACTGGAGGAAGATTATCTCAGAGGTCTTTTCCAACCTAAATGGTTCTATGATCCTGACATGTGTTGGTGAAGTTGCAGAGAAGATGTCTGCAGCTGTGGTCAAAAGGTCAGTTATGCTGGAGGTATGAAAAATGAACTCCCACAGAAATGAGTCCCCCAGGCATGGCTTAGAAAGGGTGGCTTAGGGATGGTTGGCTTTAGCAGGCAGTTTGCATCACTCCTGATGGCCACAGCAAGAGGTCTGGGCACGCTTAGAGGTGCCTGGGAAACGCTGGCATACTTGCACACAGAGATTAGGAAATGCCCCAAAGTACATCCAGTTAGCAGAGTGTTCTGGCATTGCTGTAGCACGTGGTGGTGAAGCAACACCAGGCAGCCACTCCTGGCACATCTCCAGTGGCATCCCAGCAGTGTGTGCTGACTCTGCTGCCTACTGCAGGAGCCTGTGGATGCTTACTAACCAGCAAGGTACTCCTGGAGCTGGTTGATCACCTTCAGGGCAGGGTTATTTCTGAGAAAGAGCTGACTCATGTGTTAGCTTAGCCATCCAAACAGCTCCGGAAGCATCCCAGCCAGGGCCTGGCTGTGGTGGCTTGGCTGGTTGGCAAGAGAGGAATGTTGGCTGCACATGTGAACTGTCTGCCTTAATTCTGTGGGGTTTGAGGGAGCTCTGCTAAGATGTAGAAGAGCACAGCACAGGATCCAGTAGTGAAGAGATGGTTTTGCACGGCACAGGCCGTGTTAAATACACCAAGTGCAGAGTTGTATTTGCTGCCTCTGTAAGGTTGTTATACGTGGCACTTGGTTTAAAAATTCTTTGTATGGGAAAATCTTGTCAGCTAATGGTAAAAATACCTTCAGTGGGTGTACTGCTTCGATCAGACCTCAGAGGCAGGGAGACTTCCCAGCCTGAGCAGGAGCAGCAGAAGAAGCTCAGAGCAAGGCAGTAAAGCAAAGCTGAATTGATTTGGAAGAGTGCTGAGTGACAAGGGCGGCTGTACTGCAGCACAGGAATGTGATTACTGTTTTGTTTTCCTGCATTCTTCTGAGGGACTACTTCAAAGAACCTCTCTGAGATCTTATTTCCTACCATTATTTTTGATATAATGGTGTTATAGTTTGGTGTTTGCAGAAGTATTGATGTAAACCCTTCTGCTTCTGGAAAGTAATTTGAATGCAGTTGGGGTGGGCCCAGCCCATCAGAAGCAAGTGATTTGTTATTTTTCCTGGGATGTTGTTTAATGATTCTCTCTCTCTGATTCTTAGCATTGGGCATTGTTGCTTTTGATACTTAGAGAAATGAGAAGCAGTTGAATTTCCCTTTTTAAAAAGGCTGAAAAATGCTGCACATTGTCAAGTAGAGTATTAGAACCATAGAATCATAGGGTCACTTGGTTGGAAAAGACCCTTAAGGTCATTGAGTCCAACCCTTAACCCAGCGCTGCTGAGGCCAGCCCTAAACCATATCCCTAATGCCACATCCACATGTCTTTTAAATACCTACAGGGATGGTGACTTAACCACTTTCTTGGGCAGCCTGTTCTAATGCTTGACAACCCTCTTCCATGAAGAAATTTTTCCTAATACCCCATCTAAACCTCCCCTGGCACAGTTATGTCTGGCCATTGCTTCTGGATTAAGCCACTGCGTGACTCTGTTTTGACTGCTGTGAATACCCTCCTAAAGCTCAAGTAATCACATCACATGGATTTAAGGCAGAATTTCAGTTAACTGCTGTTTTGCGCATTGTATTTGCTAAACGGGGTGTTATTGCACATTGAATTAGTAATATAGGTTATGGTTTCTTTTGTTGTTTGTTTTTTTTTTTTCTTTTAAACAGTATCTGGTCTCGGACTAAAATGAATCTTTCTCTCTCTGATCTGCAGGTGGCAATGTACTGGCACTGAATACCTGGGGATCAGAGGCTGGGCCACACTTGCAGGCTTTGCACTTCAGTTTTGCTGCTGGTGCATTTGCTGCTCCGATCCTGGCTAAAATGGCCTTGGGGGGTTCTGAATCTAAAGAACTTCCAGAGGCTGAAAAGACAAACCAGTCTGTCCTGAAGTCTGTGCCGACAGCATCAGCTGCATCAGCTACACCAGCACCGAAAGACCATCACGACGAAGATTTTTTGTGGTCCTATATTATCATAGGGACATATATTCTCTTCATTTCCATTTTCTTTTTTGTTTTGTATTCAAAGGGCAGCTCAGCTCGAGACAAATCAAAGGCCTCTGCGCAGAAGGGCGTGCTTGCCAAATACCACTGGCCTCTAGTTGGTCTCCTGTTCGTATTCTTCTTTTTCTATGTGGGAGCAGAGGTCACTTACGGCTCTTACGTGTTTACTTATGCAATGGTCTTTGCTGAGATGAACGAAAGCGAAGCAGCTGCTTTGAATTCTGTCTTCTGGGGCGCGTTTGCCGTGTGCAGAGGAGTGGCAATATTCGGTGCTGCTTTCCTGTACCCTGGCACCATGATCCTGATGAGTCTCTTAAGCTCTGCTGCCTCCTCTTTAGCCCTGGCCTTCTTTGCACATTACCGAGCCTCGCTGTGGGTGGGAACTGCCGTGTATGGAGCATCCATGGCCACCGTCTTCCCCAGCGGCATTTCCTGGATAGAGCAGTACACGGTGATCGAAGGGAAATCGGCCTCTCTGTTCGTGGTGGGCGCGGCGCTGGGCGAGATGTGCATTCCTGCCACGGTGGGCTATCTCCAGGGCAGGTTCCACCACATCCCTGTCGTTATGTACGCTGCCTTTGTGACTTCTGCAATGACGGTCCTGCTCTTCCCCATCATGTACAAACTGGCCAACGCTCCCCAGGAGACTGACCTGAAAGAAGTGAGTGACAGCGAGACCCAGCGAGCCTTGTTGTCAAACTCGAGGCTTACTGAGGACGAGGATGAGGAGGAGGAGGAGGATGTGAGAGAGTGGAACGATGCAGACTTTGAGGTAATAGAAATGAATGACAAGCTGAAAAACTCTCTGATGGACACCTCCCATAAGGTACCAGGGGACTCTCCAGCTCAAGTCTCTCTCCAGCCCCATCTGGATGATGCATTGGGCGATTCTCCAGTGGTTGCTGGTGGCTCCCCTGGCAAACAAAATGGGAATGTTGACTGGGAGAAGAGTGAATAGAGTCAAAGCTGACTTTTTTTTTTTAAATGGAAATGTAATTGAATTGTAGCTGTTGTCAAGTGGTTCAGGAATCCTTTCATAGTGGTGCAGAGTTCAGCGTGTTCATTTGCCCAGTCCTTTCTCCTCTTTCATTTTCAGCCTGCAGGGATGTGTCTTGGAGTGGGAAGGTCCTCAGTGATGTGAATGGGGCAACATGATGAATGTACAGGCTATGCCAAAACTGTTATAACATAAGAGATGTTTTCTAAATATGAGGCATGCATCCAAGGAAGAGATGCTGTAATAACTGGGTAAGAAGGGGACTGCTGAGACTACTCAGGTTTTTTGGGTGGATGAAAGGTGCAGGTCTGAGGTGCTTTGTCACAAAATGGTTTCATGAGAGAGGAGAGAGATCTGTTATCTGTTATGCTGAACTTTCTTAACTTGTGAAGGAGGAATGTTTCTACTGCATTTGAAAGTTGTGTGTGATCAGGAGATCAGTTAAAATTTCAGGTGATGCCCAGCAGCTGTAAGTTTGGGAAACTGTATGAATTTCTCGGTCTGAGACAAAGACAAGAAAAAACTGGAAATTATTTCTTAGGAGTGAAACCACGCCTTTGGGTCATTTAAAAGCAGTTTATGAGAAAGGGCACAAAATGGGTCATTGTTTATCTGCTCAAATGCATAATTCCAACCTACTGAACAGTGGCAACAAATCTAATAATCTAAAGTATTTGTGACTTTATAATTATGGCACTACCACTGAAATCAACAAATGTATGCAGAAGATGATAAATTATCATGTAATCTTAGAATGGTTTGGGTTGGAAGGGACTTTTAAACATCATCCAGTTCCAACCCCCTGCCATGGCAGGGACACCTTCCACTAGACCAGGTTGCTCAGAGCTCCATCCAGACTGACATTCAAAACTTCCAGGGATGGGGCATCCACAGCTTCTCTGGGCAACCTGTTCCAGTGCCTCACCACCCTCAGAGCAAATAAGTTTTTTCCTGCTATCTAATCTAAACCTCCTCTCTTTCAGTTTGAATCCATTCCCCCTTGTCCTATCACTACATGGTCTTGTAAAAAATCCCTCTCCATCTTTCTTGCTGGCTCCCTTCAGGTAAAAGAGATGGCTTAATATATGGTATTTTTAAGTCAGTTGTTTAAGGTTATAGCAAATTCTCTGGCTTCCTGTGCCAAGAATTTAACAGGTTAATGTGTTACAATGAAGATTTGAGAAGGAGGGGGAATTATCAGTGAGACAATCCTTCCAGTGTGACTACTTGCCCCTGGCCAGTTGGATTGGTGACATTTGGGTTTTATTTCTTCGGGGGTGACATGGAGACGGACTCTTTCTCGCAGAGAAGCCGTGGATTGTATGTGTAGGTTCATTGCTGCTAAGCAGGAAGCCCTGGGCAGGCACAGCCATGCCAGGGAGCCCTCCCAGTAAGAGCAAAAAAAAAAAAAACCCACAAAAAAACCAGAGCAGCAAATGGCAAAATCTGTCTCTGAACAGTAATCTTGTCATTTGTCAACTTGGAACTCCATATTTATTAAGTATTTTTTTAAGTCTATGTGATCAGGATGTACTCTTGTTTAGGATTTTTAACTTTTCACTTTTATTACTACTTTTCTTGCTAAGAGGTTTTGTTTAGTAACAAAAGAGCTCTAGGTGTAACATAACACAGAATCTTAGATGTTCCCTGGATTTCCAGGTCTGCTTCTGTTCCCTCTCTTGAAATCCAAGTGTGCAACCTAGGCGCAATTGCATGGCTTTTTCCATTCTTCTGAGAAGTTAGTAAGAAGCCAGAATCAACTTGTAGTGAAAAGTGTATATTTTTTTGTTTGCACCTTGCCATGTTGCAGGGCCTCCCCCTCCCTCTGCTGCTGGCACTTAAATGCCACCGTGTTTTTGCCAGATTTCTTCCGTGGCATCTTTTTCCAGTGCAATGCATGAACCTGCACTTTAAAATGCAGCCTTGTTTCACTTGTGGCACAGGGGTTCTCTCTGCTTACAGGAGTGGTAAAGGCTTGTAAATGCCAGGCCCAGTCCTGGCCAAGGCACAGGTGCCAGGAGTGAGTCCCTGTGGCCCCGTGTGCTTGGCTGGTTTGAAGTGGGAGCAAACAGTGTGGCAGGCAGAGGGAGTGGCTGGAATGCGGGCAGCTGGAGCCTGCAGCGTTTTTCCTCTTCCCATTTTTCTCCTGCACGCTGCTCTCTGTGCATGTGGAAAGCTGGGGGTGTCAGCTGATGGTGAGGACAAATCCCACTGCTGGAGGGGGAGGGAGAAGGTGCAGGACACACAATGAAAGCTATGGAAGCTGTTCTGTGGCAGCTCCCTGCTGGAGCTGCGATCCCCCCGGCTTCACCTGTGTTGACATTGCTATAAAAAAGCTTCCCCATACCTGAGATCATGTTGCCAGAAGAAAATTATTTAAAGATACTGGGCAACCAAGAAGATTGTAAACTACCCCAATTCATATGCTATTTTTTGATGAAATTCCAGATCAGAATGTCCTACACGTAAGACTGTTCTCAGGGATAGTTTACATGGATAGTTTACTTTACATCACTTGCATAACCAAGTACTAAAAACCCCCAGAAAATTAAATCAAAGCTGCATTGGGAAATATGCTGTAATCTCAGAAGCTTACCTACTGCATATATACACACACTTATTTGTGCTTCTGACCAGCATCTTTCCAGCAAATATAAAAATATTGCGCAAAATAAAGGTTGGTTTTTTTTTTTTACTGCCTCTATTAACTCCTGTGTGAGTAACTTCAATTCATCCCCATTACCTCCTTAAAAAGCAGGAGGCCTGTGTAGTAGGAATGGAGCAACAGGCTGGAATGCCAAGCTAAGAGCAGCCTTTTCCCACGAATAAAGTACCCAAGAAACAGTGGCTGTAAGACAGGGGAAGTACAAGAGTTATCTTTAAGAATTATCTATGTAGAATCTCTTTCCATTGATGTGTGGAGACCTTTGCCTGGATGACATCTAAATTTAGAGTCATCTTAGCAGGACTTGTAGTCTTCAGTGTCTTAGTTCTGGTCTTAAACTTGAACTGGGATAGACTAACAGAAAGTGTTCTCCTTATCCCCTAACCAGCCTGCTTTTAATAGCAGGGGCTGCCCTTCACTGAAAGTGAAATGCTTGAAGCAATTTAAGTTTAAAACAAGATCTAGGACATTTCCAATGATGCATCCAGCTCACAGCAATTCTAGGCACCCTCGATGGTCGAGGCTTAGCTCCCTGCTCTCAGATTTTGGTGCTCTTCAAGGCTTGTTTTTAGACAATGAATGTGTAAATTTCCTTCCCAAGTAAATTGCTTCTTGGCACAGACAGCTGAACTGAGGATCTATTTACAGTGCAGATCTACTTTAAGTTACAGGTCCTCCAGAAAGCTTAAGTACTTGGATGTTAGGAGTTGAAATTACTTGGACTAACTATTGCCCTGCTTATGCTAGAAAAGCCATCTCTCTGTTGAGGACAAGAGCTTTAATCCATGGATTAGGTACCTGAATTTGATAAACCTAGTTTTGTCCACACACCCAGGAACGGGTTGAAGATGAGTGCTCTGCTCCAGTGTGAAAGGTAACCTCCTGCAGCTAAGTGTCATTTAATATTTCATTTATGCTGAGGCACTGCCAAGTGCTGGACTGTACTGCAAGCACTCACACTCCTGGCATTTGCACTTTTATTCTGCACAGGACCAATGCTTGAATGCAAGACCAGGCAAAATTTTATGCCTTGATGTTTGTTTCTTTTAAGTTACTTTGCATACAAGGTGCATCGCAATCTGTGGATGTTCTATTATATATTTAATAGTTTTTATTCTGCTTGGTGTAGGTTTTACATTGTACTGTATAATGTGACTGACTTGTGTCTTGACTGTAATAAATTCTTATCTGGAGAAGGCACTCAGGTTCCTTGATGTAAATAAAATTTTGTTCTATTTTTCAAACCTTCTCTGGACTTTTAAATTTAAAACTCAGTCCTGTTTTGACTAATGGAAAACTGGAAATGTTTCTCTTCTGGTTTGGGGAAGGCCTCCAAGAATTGCTGCTGACATTTTAGATCCCAAAGTTTAAGCTGGATTCTTAACTTGGATTTGAGCAGTCTTGTTGTTACATTACTGTGTGTGCTAGAGAAGGGAAACAAAGTGAGGGTAAATATTTTTAAAAAAACATTATTTTTTTTACCATATCATTTTATTCAACTTTAATATGGTTTCCATTATTAACTTCTAAAACAAAATGATTTCCAGTTTAGAAAACAATGCACTGACCACATAATTCCTTTTCCATTTTATACAGTTATACAAATATTCTAAATACACATTTTGTCAAGATGGTGGCAAATAAGATTTAACTGTACAGTACGTAAGGAAAGAAAATATTTTAAGCATATTTAGAAGCAATAGAAATGTCTATACAAAACAAGCAAAAATGGAATAAAATTTTATATTTAAAGTATTGCAACAGTCCCACAGGTTTGTAACAAAAATGTCTTTGCACAGTTCCTCACAATGCCCCATTAATAGCTAAAGCAAGACAGCAATTTTTAGAAAATAATGTTTCAAAATGCTACACATGGTACTACTGCTTGCACAGTCTGATCAAAATAACAATCTACTTGGAATCAAGCAAAACTTAGGAGGAGATATACCAACCAACTTTAAAATTATCTGTATAAAAGTCATTGCACATTATTTTACTCAGTTGTTTGAAAAGTAAAAAAGTGTATTTACAAAATATTTCGCAGACAAAATTATAAAGTGAATGGATAATATATAAGTAACACGTCTTGATACTGACAGTTCAAGAACACACACGAATGGTTTTATCGTTTCAAGAGGTTTTCAGTGCTCCTTCCTCCAGGAAGTAAACTTGACTTCTACTTTGAAATGGATTTACAAGATGTTACACAGAGCTATTTCAACATCAGCATTATAAAACAGTATGTTAGAAACATGAAAGGAAGAAGAAATTTGTACATCTTAAAAAGTGAGCTATTCATAGATCAACAAATGGGTTGGGTTTTTTTAATTTAGTTATGATAAGTGTTCATTATTCTTCAGATAATAAACCCAACAGCTAAAATGGAAATCCTGGACTAGGTGAGAATTGAAAAAGCACCATGCACAATAGTCTTAGTGTGGTAAACACTGAAGAAAAAAAAATAGCACCTGGAATCCTGTAACACAGATCATTTAAAACTGGTCAAGCAGCTGGCGGAGATAGGGTGCCTTTGACAGTTCTCTGCTTACTCTGGAGAGCTTGAAAAGTACTGGGCAGTTGAGGGAGACACACTGGATCTGCCGATCAAAGCAGCCTGTGCAGTTCTTGCATATCTGGATTACATGAGAAAAAGCAAACCAATTATTTTAAATGACACAAGCGAGGCATACACCACCAGGACTGCTAAATCCTCAAGACCGCATCAGCAGAACAGGCACAGCCCTTCTGCACAGAGCTTTTCCCCAACAAGGAGGGATCCACAGCAGCTCCCTTCTCTGCTTCAGCCCCTTTGGCTGCTGCCAGACAGCTCATTTGGCTGCTGGTGGGTGGCTGGCAGCATCCCCCACTGAACTGGGCAGAGAGCAACAGCGGGACGCTACAGCTCGGGTTTCAATCCTGCTAATTAAGTTCTACTTGAACTTGAAAAATAAGGCAAATAAGTTGACTGGATTTAAGCAGGGCAGTGTGTTCTGTTTGTGATAAACTCACTCTCTATAAAAGTTTCCTAGTGAAAAAAGCCAAAACTCTTATCCTGTAGTTATTCTCTGCAGAGAAAAGAGACTTTAAATAAATTACTCTTTTCAAGATAAGCTTTAATTAGAGTTTTACCTAGTCAGAGTCAATCAGTCCCAACACAGAACAGGCCACATAAGTTGCACTGGCTCTCCTTGTTCAAGGAACTACTTGTTAATGCTGTTTGAAAATACTTTTAACATGAGATACCTGATGGAATAAAATAGCAGCAGGCACAGTTTTTCCAAATGTAGACACCTCTAGAAAACTAAAGGCCCCTGCTTTGCTATTTTATTTTTATCCTTCGCAGCATTTGCCACCTCCAACAGTTTTTCCAAAAGATGAGAAATTTGCTTCCAACCACACCTGTGTTTTGTAACATTAAAATGTTACACAGTTTATCCTATGATTTGCATAGCCTGATCAACAAACCCAAATTGTATCCCTTTGCTTTACAACTAGTTCTTTTCCCTCTTTCCACGTTCCATGCTGATGCCAGGCCTGCATCAGCACCAAATCCCTGCAGACCAGAAACCCAGAGTGACAACAGCTGGAGAGGGGCAGCCCCTCCTGGCCAAGTCCCACACAGAGAATACCTGAGTCCTCTGGCCTGCAACTGTGACCAGGATTTAAACAGCTGGTTCCAGGTTTGTAACCTCAGAACTACATCTACCCTAGTTATTCTGAAAGAGACTGTGGCTGGTTTAAATGCAAGGGACCAAACTAAATGGTGCTTGAGACACATCCTAAGTTCAGTTTGTGCTGAGGGGGGGAAGTCTATGGTTTTAACCTAGAGCATGTAATTTCTGAGTGGGATTTAAAATAATGTACAGCTCAGTGTTAGATCAGTTTTCTGCTGGCTCCAGCATGTTTATAATCTCAAAGGGCTAAAAACTTAAGCTGTGAAGGATATAGATGCCTTCATATTAAAATAAGATAGATGCTCCTACAGAGACATCAAACACTGACTGGGACAGGATCCCAGGCCTTGCTGAGTTGTTGCGTTGTTGCAGGGACAAGAGAATGTTCTAATCAAACTCACTGATCCTTCTGCAGAGCTGAACCAGTCTGCCAAATTCTGATTTATGCCAGAGCAATGCAAAGGGTTCAGAGTACCAGAGGAAAACTGCCGAACACGCATCTCCTCACTTACTGCCATTTACAATGCAGATAAGAGCAAATATTACAAAATACAGCAAGAAGTCCACACCTTACTAATGAAATATTTATGAAGTGAATTACAGTGGGTTTTTAGCAACCCCATGAGAACCTATCAAATCAATGCTTAGATTTAGGAGCATTTATATCCCTGACATTCAGACAAGTCTTTAAAATGGTTCATGTGCTAGTGCTAAAAATAAATTTAAACTAAAATATTTATTGATTATAAAATATGACAGTATGAAAATTAGGTGAGGGTATGCATATGTTTCCACAAGGGGAGGCATTGTGCTTTGCTGTAATATATTCATGAGCACAGTCAGCTATCCTCTTAATTGACTTCTAGCTCAAGGGGAAAAAGCAGCTTGGAAAATTCCTGTTGAGAGGAAAGGTAACAAGAAAATCCCCCAACTAAACAACACACATGTTATACATATAAATAAATAAATTTTCAGGCCCAAACGTTTTTGTTGCTAGAACATCATCTGTTATTTTAATGCAAAAAAGGGTGAATCTTTCACACTCTCACAGCTGTCTGTCATGATAAAAAGGGACCTACAAACCATATAAGATACTCTTAAAAATCAGAAGAAAATGAGAAAAGCATCTTCTGTTCTGATCCCTCCTTTGCCTTAGCTTTCCACAAAGCCTAGGAGAGTTACAGCTGCTGTGCTGCCTTCTACAGCAATGGAAAAAGCAAACAAGCTGCAGCACATTTAACACATGGACCATACTTCCACTTTCTGCTGGGAGCATTCAGTAACATAGTGCTTTGAAATTTCAGCCCATCTCTTGCTGACAGACATCTGACAATGCTTTAATCGTACCTGGACCAGCTGTTCTTGCTTTCGCTCCAACTCTCGGATTTCTTGGTTGAGAATCACTGCCACATGCTGTGGCTGACTTCTGCATTTATTACAGATCCCATACTGGGTCAGTTCATCACACACGGGACAGTGTAAGGTCGTGAAATACTGGGAGATGGTGCCTTTGCGTCCTTCTAGCTCAGTGTGGGCAGCTGAGGCAGCCTTCTGAATCTGTTAATAAAAATAACTAAGAGGTAATGAACTTCCAAGACAGCAGCTTGCCTTATTCCTAGATTACATACTTTTTTTTTTCCCCCTCAAAGGAGTAAGAAAGTGCAAGATGGCTTGCACGGCATGGGTTCATACACAAATTACAAACACGGATCACAGCACTCTGAAGGGCGCGGCACTGGCCCTGAAGTGATACACTGATCAGAACCCTCCCCCACACCTATTTCACACAGAATCTGTAACCAAAAAAATCCTTGGTTACATGCTTAACTCCTGATCTCACCTCAAACTCTGCCTCCTGCAGCTCTTCCTTTCTTAAGTGCTGATCTGATTGGCATCTAAACGTGCCCTGGCTGCAGCCCCAGTGGCTGCCTTCCGGATCCTGCCTGCCCTCGAGTGTCTGTGCTGCACAGTCCTGGGCACAGCTCTGCCATAGTGCTTTGGTCCATGGCACTAGCTCATGCTCTGATTTCCTTGGACAAGGCTCCACCACTGGTCCATCACCCTGGGAAGTTCGTTCTCTGCACTTGCTCCTGCTGCTGCATGGCTTTTGCTTTGTGCTATTCTGTACTCTCCTGCTGCTCTGCTCCCTGTGACTTCCTTGCTGCTCTTTGGCCTAGCAGAAAGCCAGGGCTCTTTTTACCTCTTTAGAACAGCTTGTTGGAGATGCTTAAGGTGACTGCCATGGTGCCATTGGAAAGGCAGAGGAAAGAAGAAGAACTGAATTCAATCAGGTTATATTGGGAAATACAGCTATGCTGCTATATTGCAGTACAAAACATGATGTATTACTATGCTGCTGAAGTCTGCTCTGAGCAGAGTAACCGAACTACACAGATACACTCTTCCACCATCCCTTTTTGTCTGGGGAATCACAAACTAAAATCCAGCTATCTAATTCTTCTTTTCCTGCATCTCAATGACTTCTTTAACTTTTAGGGAAGTCATGTTAGGTTATTATTGGTTTTAAATTTCTGGTGATACAAATTTTTAAAAGTGTTCCTGCTGCTGGGGCATGCTACCTTTTCTATACAGAGGAAAGATCTTCAGAACGTTTTGGAAAAACACGAGTTCCAACATCTGTCACAGAGAGATTTAAAAGGTGATATGGCCAAACAGATGCACACACAGTTACTGCTGAAAATACACAGTTATAGCAAAATATTCTCTAAAACTATAGAAGGGATCAGAAAACAGAAGATGACAGTGTGATCAACCCTGCACAGAAGGGCTGACTGAAAAAATTGATCTACTACGTGAAAAAAAACCCACACAGAAGATCTAAGAATCAGGACTGCATATTTGAACATCAAACACTGCTTCACAAAATAACCTTCGCTGTTGCCTCCTATCAACCTCAATCCACTAGAAGTCACAACAAGGCCAAGCACTGCACGCAGATGCGCTGCACTTGCTGACTCTTGTTTGAAAACACTCACCCGGGGCAGCTCGTGGTACCAGCTGAAGACGTCTATGCCGATGAGCGAGAACACCCTGGCCAGGGGGGGCAGGATCTGCTTGGTGATGTAGTAGGTGGCGTTGAGCCTCAGGCTGGGGTCCTGCAGCAGCTCGATGGGGCGCCTGACGAGCTGGATCAGGGGCAGCCCGGGCATGCCGTACACAATGACGTAGGGCACGCGCTCCCCGACGCGTGGCTCAGAGCGACGGTCGTAGGCGAGCATTCTCCTGTCAAAACACGGCTTTGAGAATGCATCCAGAGGCAAATCCAGAGTTATTTCATTTGCCTGTAAGCTTCCCCATCTGATTATATTAGCTGCTCTCCAGATGACTGGAGTTAGTGCTTATTATGAAGCACAGGACCAAATTGTTTCATTTTTGTCTTGTGATTAGACCTAAATTTTAGAACTTGGGACACAAGCCCTAAACACACGTTCCGTTTCAGGTCACTTGGATTTCCATGCAGGTTGTTTTCTAGCTACCCCTTCCTTAAGGAAATATTTTAATAAGGAGCAGCCAGGATACTAAAAAGAGCTCAAGTACAATTTGCTTTCTGGTCAAATTGTCCTTTGCTTTCTGAGACTGCTTGCTCAGTAGAATGATACCTGTTTGAAATTGAATTATCCTTTGCTCAGAAAGCAAAGGACAATTCCATCTGAAGTACATATCAGCTTTGGACTTGGATGTTATTTTATTAAAAAAGCATAGCTTAATTGGAAGACCTTTTGTATTAAGCAAGGTGACAAAATGTTCCAGCTTACATTATCTATTTATCTATTACTGATAAATGATATCAACAGGATGAAATATTAACTTTAAGTAAGGTACTTTATTAAAAATGAAGAACTATGCCTGGTAATGTATTTCACAGCACTAAGAGACATCACTATCACAATTTGTAACATATCTAACAACCGCGAGTGATGAGTAACCTTGGAGAGTCCAGCCCTTGTACAAAACTCGCACTGTAAGTAACAAAAGTGAACACAGTGTTACAGTGTCCTGACAAGACTTTCCTCTTGAATGTGTGGCTCTTTCTAGGACTACAGAATGACTTTCTAGGACCATCTCTTTTCACACACAGAAGAAAGTCACAGACAACTGCTTCAACAGTACTTGAAGGAGACATCTCACTGCTACCCGTAACTTGATAGTACGAAGGTAAAGAGAAAAAATATCCACAATCTTCTACCCATAATGTGTCAGTACAAAGATCAAGAAAAAAACCCCTGTTAGCTCCTACCGATAACTTGTCAGCACAAAGGTCAAGATAAGAAATATCTATGATTAGCACTTCTTGATCTCATTACCTGGTGATTTCCAGAGCAGGTACACAGGCTCCAGGTTTGTATGCTGAGCTCCCTCTGTACTCTTTTGCAAAGATGAAGTCCTGCATGCTGGCTTTTCCTTCCAGTAACTTCATGCATTGATTCTGAACATACTGCTTGATCTGGCTTATGTCCCGTGTTTCAAATAGTAGCTTGATAGAACACTCAAGTATCTTTACAACCAAAGGAGAAAGGTGAGAAAAACATGTATGTTTAACTAAAAAGGAATTAATTCCAATTAATTCAGTAAATTACATGGAAATACAAATACACGGCTTAGAAGAAGTAACAGTGGTGAACTGGGATATTAATATGGCAACAGGTTGCAATTTCTTCCACTCAAATACATTCATAAACATATTACTGGACAACTTTTTCCTCAGTTTGCCACATCTTTCATGACATCATCCATACTCCAGCACTAAGATTTTTTCAACAATTATAGAAATTTCCAGAGTAAGAGAGAACATGTTTTTCCCTGCCATGTAAAATATTTTGCCATTACTTTAGTAAACCTTTCTATGTGGTTACCTTTTTTTACTGGCATAAATTTCTTTTAATTTGGCTAAAACGAAGACTTCCTAATTTCTTTTGAACCTCTCAATACACAGCTTAAAATAAACAGGCAAGAAAGCGTATTTTAAAGGAATTCTTAGCTGAACTAGATCTATGTAAGTGAGCTATCTGGCAGACAGATCAGTGTGTCTCACTCATCTGGCAGTAATATTTGCAGTTAAAGAGAACTGGATTAAGAATGGTCTTTGAGAGAATTCACATGGGCCAAGGGCTTTTAATGGGGTTCTTAGGGGATGTAATATAAGCTGTAAAATGCAAGTCCTTGTAATGCTGTAAAAGATCTTCAATTTATCTTTCAAATGGTTCACACTAGAAAAACAGGAAGACTCAGACAACTCAAAAGGACTAGAAACTCTGAGAAAGGACAAATATAAAATGAAAGAAGAAGATTATAATTTCATTCGGGAAGAGATCTATGAATACTTTACCTTGGAAACAGCAGGACAGGAGTCCCTTCGGACTGTCTCTATGCCTTTTGCATCAAATACTGGGTCCTTCTGGTCCAGTGTTTCATACATGTAACCCACGTACCTCTTTTTAGTTTGCAGGACACATGGCAAGTAGACCTGGAATGTTTAGAAAGAAGATAGCCCAAGATGGAATATGTTGGGAATGTAAGGTGACTTTGAACACAGAGGGCTTCCCAAGGAATACTGTGCTTTGTTGGTTTGTTTGTTGGGGTTTTTTGTTTGTTTGCTGCGGTTTTTTTTGTTAAATCATTACAACTGATAAAATAGATTAAAGGACTCTTAAAGGATGGCTGAGGAAGTTGGGATTCTGTGGTGTTCCGTTCTTAAATCACTTTATATTTCATTTAGCTGAAGCTCAGATGGAAAGTGACACACAGTATAAACTGTTGCAAGTACCCTTACTTTCCTGGATTGCACCTGTCACCATTTCTAATGTAACTCTATTATCTTTCTTTCTTATAAAGGCAACTTCATTTTAAACATCAGAGAAGAAAATGTTCCCAGCAAAACTACTGGCTTAGAACTTCCTGTTTCCAAACTTTATTAGATAAAGAGGTGCCAAAAATCAGCTAGTATCTCCATTTGGGGAAAGTATGCTTTTTAAACGCCTGTGCTTGGAGAACAGTCTTCTCACGAATAGATTTTTAGGGTCATGGTCTCTTTTGCTTGTTTTCTCTAACCTCTTGTTTCATTCTTGATTGTGTAAGTATTCCTTGACCACTTTTAAATAAAAGAATGAAAACAATTTCTTCTTCATAGTCTTACTAGGATAACACCACGTCTTCCTGACTCTTATGGAAGAGGGAACAGTGAGTTTAGGCTGCCTCAGGCCTACAAATTCTGAATGAACTTGCTGAGAAAGGAATGTATTTTGAAAATATCCAGACCACCTGAAGTAAAGCTAAGTGACCTGAACACCTTGCTAATGACTCTACAGTGACAAACTTTCAACAAAATCAGTAACACATTGCCTTACTCTTCTATAAAAGATTCGTTGTGCTTAATATTTCTTCCAGACTATTGAATGAATTTCTATGATTTTTCATTTTACAGGTGTATGTATCACAGGGACATATGCTGAGGTGTGCTAAGTCTGGCTGAAAAATAAATATCAGGCTTGTAATTAATGCGCTGGAATTGGGGATGGTGAACATTTCCTCTACTAAGCTGCACACATTGATTTAATTGTAGGTATACAATACCAAACTGAGGGAGATATTTCCAAAAACTGATGAGACAGGAATTCAAACCGCCTGATGCTGCCAGCACAACAAGCCACTGATGTGAAAGCAGGAATAGTTTTTTTATTGTTCATACTGTAGTGCTCCTCTGAGAAGGTCCCCGAGGCATTAAGCAGCTTGCAATATACCCACAGAAACAGCACAGTACATGACTTGTTTATCCTTATGTACATTAGGGTTCAGAAAAATATTTTCTCATCAACTTTTTTGGTTTTGTTGTTATTGTTTGTTAGCTTTTTTGCGTGTGGTTTTTTTTTTTGGTTGTTGTTGTTTTGGTTTTTTTTTTTTGGATAACGCCCTACACATTTGAAGCAAAATATTTTCCTTTTACCTTTTCAAACTTCAGTTTAACAGGTTTGGGGTTTGTTGCTGTTACAGCTTCAGCAATTTCTTGACCAATCTTAAAAGACTGCTCCTTTGTGGCTCCTTTCAAGAGAACGAACATGCTACAAGAAATCAGACACAGGAAGTGAGCACAGATCTGTTCAACATAATTCCTGAAAATTATAAGCTATAGCTTCCTGGTAGAGAGGAAGGGATGCTGCTATCAGTTGTACTCTCTTCCTTCAGCTAGAAAAGCCAAAAATCTGAGAAACTTTGGTGTTCAGCATGAGATGAGGAGTGCCAAAGGGCTGATGAATGCTGTGACTATCTGGTGAGGCAGGGAACGTGACTGCTCACATGCACTGCAAAACTGGAGTTCCCAGGAAAGAACTGTAAAGAGCTCTGGTATTCCATTTTTCCCCCACTATGGGCAGCAACAGGATTTTACTTCCTTCCTCCAACAATTTTTTTTTTAATGAAACCATTATGAAGTCAGTATCTTTAAAATGTCAAGTCTTTCATCAGATCTGGCTGAAATCAGTCACTAGATTCACAAGTTATTAAGAAAGGACAGCCAGACAAGCTTTGTTTCCCAATGGCTGAAAAATTATTCAAGTGTGGAATAGAGATGGATATGCCTAGAGCATGGCTATTATTTAGATGAAAGACTGACTGAGAAAATGTATGTCAGGCAGCCTAATAATATCTTTGTATGCTCTGGTGGCTGCTTTTGAATTGTATCCACTTCTGAAGCTTAAAACAGTGCCTTCCTCGAGGTGCAATGCCTACTGTGTTATAAATACTCTATTTTCCAAACTAAAAATGGCATCAGAAACAGGCACAAAAATAATAATCTGGTAAATTAGATTTATATTAATTCACAACTGAAAAAATATTTCCCCTCCTCCCTTTCTGTTCCACATAATTTTCAAAAGAAAGGAAACCTTCAAAGTGCTAAAAGAAATCTGAGCAAACTCGCTATTATTCACTTCGCATATTCTGTGAAGGCAGAAAGCAACATCCAAAGAAGATCCACATACACTTTTCAGCATCACAAATTCACCTTGTTGAGACGAAAGCAGAATCTGTCTATGAAGAACTACGATTTTAAAACACAGTAAGAAGCAGACAATGAATTACCTGTCTGTATCACCATATACAACATGAGCACCCCATTTTTTTGTATCATTCACCAGTTTAATGGCACGTTCCAGTGTTTCTCTGGCTTTGTGGACAATGCTGTCTCCAATCTGCAAAGTTAAAGATAGATTGAAAATCTTTATTCTATTGCTAAACCAAATACTGGCTTTTGGTAAACACAGCCTAACAGTGGTTGACCTTTTTATGAAAATTACTGTATTGAGACAATACATTTTATTTCATGGTTTAAATGCATATAATAAATAAAAAGGTTGTTTAACTTACCCCAAAAAAACAAGAACTAAAAGACAAATGATCAAAAATTTTTAAGTACTAAAATAAAGAAAAATTTGTTTTAAACTTCTTCAGAAGTATCAAAAATCTAAGGAGCAAGACAAGACCGCTCAGGATCGTTTTCTCTAGTTTTTGGATTCTGCTGATTCCTATGCAAACTATGAAAAGCTACAATGTTTTGTTTTATTTCCACTATTAGAACTGTAATCCAATCTACCTTTGGAAACAGTTCTACAGAAATGCCAACTCCAAATGCTCCTTTACGGGAAGAAGAAAAAGAAGACCTTTATATTTTTCTAGACGATCACAAATAAATCCTAAGTTGCTGATTTTCAGTACCACAAATGAAAACAGCCTTTCTGAAGGTATTTAATTTGTTTCAAATAATAATATTATGTTATCTGACTAGTGTCTTCCCAACATTTTTATCTGCAACCCTTACCTCAGTGCATGGCATTCTTCCAGAAAAATTAGCAGCAGTATAGCCAAAAGTAAAATTAGCTATATATTTAAGACCCAACTGACGAGCTTCAAGCATTCGAGTCACAGCTTTGTCATGCTTATAAGCCTTCATTGACTGTTTCACCATTATCCTGGTTTTCAAGATTTCTTCTAGCATCCTTGGCAGCACACCCTTTCTTACTGAAGGCTGCCGTAAAGGGAACAAAGAAAAACATGGTGTTAAAGAGCCCAACATAAAATGTTAAGAGTAAAATCAAACCCCAGAACTGTTAGTTAACCACTGACAGGAAGACAAATTAACCAGCAAGATGCCCTTGCCACCAACAGTTCAGCTTTTCCCACAAATATTACAAGGAACCTGGCATACAGGCAAAGAGCTTAAGGACAGAACAAATGGCTTTTTGTTCTTTGTATTCATCAGCCCTGCTAATGCAATGTTTAGATAACCTTATCAACTAAAATGGCACTTCAATACTTAGCTGTTAATTCTCAAAGTATTAAATGCTGAAGGAACATTATCTTTTAAAAATTCTGCAAATATTCTTTACTTAAAAGTTTTTGTTTTACATTAAATACATGTATGCTGGTGATTGGCTAACTATTTGTAACAGCTCCAGGCCATTTTCATTACCTATCAGCCAGGAGGACACATAACAAAATGAGAACAATAGTAAACAAGTCAGGGAGTTTCATGTCCCAAATCATTACTTTTTCTAAGAAAGCATTCTGCTATACAGGCAGGACATGAATTAATTGTTACACACAGATAATAACTGTTTGATCCCCAAACCGCAGAAGTAAAATACAGCTTAATTATAGATGAAATTAGCCTTCAGCATAAAGGAAAGCATAAAGACATTTTACTTCCCGAACTGCCAGGAGTGCAACACTTTGACAAATACCAAAAACATTGTGAAATGAGAGATTGAACCTCCCCTTTCTGTCTGCTCTTAATGCAGCAACATATAAACTAAAATATCAATTTGATCTTAAGCTAGTGAGCCAACAGGCAGTGAAAATGCTGTCACAGAGCACTAATACCATTACCTTGACAAAAGCTACTCCACTGGGTGACACTGTGATATCGTGCCTAATCTGGTAAAGTAAGTCAGGAGGTACTCTCAGAGATGTACAGCCAAATTTGAATGCATCATACCTAATAAAGAGAAAATTTAAATATGAAGACAATTCATTCATTTACAGACTAATCAAGCAAAAGCATCAGTTCATATTAAAATGCTGATCACACGCCAGCAAGGACAGAGTGATTTCAGGTATAAAAAAACATAACATCCTTTCAAATTTCTTAGCTACATACAAAAGGTTCTAGGAACAAAGTAGTAATAAATAGCTAAATTCCAACGCATGCATAATTTATCAGTTCTGCTCTGTGTTATGAATTATTACCAAATACTGAGTTAGTGGAGGCATATACTCAATACTGTAATCCCCTATGGATACTGTGCATGTTTACCAAGTACCACACTGCACTTTCTTCCTACAAATTCAGAATTTCAAATCAGAAACTTGAAAACCTGATGGTGACACCTAGCAATTATTGCAGGCATCTTTCCATTCTTCAAAATACTGTTTATATTATAGAGTAATTATAAAGAGCAGTGAGATCTTTTTCCAATTAACAGAATAACTGTTAAGCTCAATAAAAGACGCTACAAAAAATAGCTCAATTGTACCATTTAATTTTTAGTAGTGAAAATCAGAGGGAACTACAACTGATACAGGAACTACCATAACTCATTAAGAAATAACCCCAGTCCAGTCTTGAAGACAGACAGTGTATTTATACTAATTTTAACTTATTGTGAAGAAATAATAAAAACCAGCATCACGACAATAATCAGAGGTGTACATACACACATGCACAGAGCTGTTTTGGGGCGGGGGGGCGGTTTATGAGAACAGACTCTAATTCTACATTTAATTAAAAATACATATTGATGTGTATATGCATGCGTGTATGTATGTATACACACATGCACACACCCACGTGACAGATTTTTATCATCTGTATTGTGTAACAGAAAATGGTGCTATTCATACGTGCCCATTGTTTCCAATGGCAACCAGGGGTTCTCAGTACCTTAGAAAAGACACCCAAGTCTCTACGGAATGAAAGATTGTGAGAAAAGAGTAACAACTTACTTTCCTAAGTTTTCAACATGTCCCAGGCAGGTTGAAAAACAGTAGTTGTATGCTATGACAATGGAAGGATATAAGGACTGGAAATCCAAGACAAGAACAGCGTTGCTGTAGAAGCGGGATTCTGGCTCCATTATCAAGGGAACACATTGTGGGGCTTTCATCTGAGCTCGCTGCTGGACACTGGGAGTCACAGCAATGTAGTTCATTGGCTTTGCAATGCGCAGCATCACAGACTCCACACGGTACTGCAAAACAGTTTGGATATAACCATTACCATTTAAAAAATGTAGAACAAACGTGTGTATTAACTAGTGCAAATACACGCTTACATCTCCTGAATTTAAAGTACAGATAACTACTTTTCCAAAATAAACAGCCATGCTCTTAATGTATATTTTAATTGTATTTTATATCACTAGATCATCTTCAGGTCCCTTCCAACCCTAACCATTCTATGATTCTGTATTTTGTATCACATATAGTGGAACTTTTCCGTGTGTTTCCTCTTCATTTAGCCCTAATGGAAAATCAAGTACTTTTAGTTTTTGTCTATGGAAAAAATAAACATTCAACAGGCTTCAACAATATATGTGGATGGCCATACTACAGTCAGTGAATGAGCATTTAGACTTGCACATCACTGAAGAAAATGAAGTACAATATGCAGTAAATGCACTGGGTATCATGCTTTCTCCGTGATACCACAAGTAGAACAGGAACCATAAAACAACAAACACCTTGTTCAAGACATGACAAAATGTCACATGTGTAGCTGGCAACAAGAGAAAAAACCCCCAGCCCTATTTATTTGTATATTACTCAATGCTTTAGTAAAGGCTTTACAAGCATGAATGGGCTTCACTGTGTCCATTCACAATAAAAACCAAAATAGCTGAAAACTACATACATGGGTGGCAAGGGACTGAAATCCCAAAATATCAAAGAACAATCCTACATAATCCTAAAATCTTGTGCTTTGTAAGCAACTATATCACTATTAAAGGCCATCTGCCTGACATACTACATACTATGTACTGTATGGGTTAGGTGTAATTTCTTTAACCTTGAAATTATAAATGAACTTACAGAATCAACAGCTTTAATAAGCCTCTGCACCTTAAGAACAGGTTGGGGTTCGACGTGTAGTTACGGAGCAACATAAACTGCCACTGCTGCCACGCACTAATTGCACACTAATTTGTGTCCAGTGATGAGCTCGGATGTGTGACAAGATGGTCAGGGACTGGTTCTGGCAGGAGGTAATTTTGGGTTTTTTTCCCCTAGTTTTCATAGCATCATGGAATTTAGACCATATCTACACATCACTTAACTAACTCCAGGGATGGTGACCCTGGACAGCCTGTTCCAATGCCTGACCATCCTCTTGGAGAAGAAATTTTTTTAATATCCAATCTAAACCAGCCCTGGCACAAACTGAGGCTATTTCCTCTTGTCCTACTGCTTCTTTTTAGGGAGAAGAGACTGACCTCCACCTCACTACAGCCTCCTTTCAGGGAGTTGTAGAGAGCGATAAGGTTCACCATGAGCCTCCTTTTCTCCAGACTAAACACCCCCAGCTCCCTCGGCTACTTCTCACAGGACTTGTGCTCCAGACCCTTCCCCAGCTTCATTGCCCTTCTCTGGACTCACTCCAGCACCTCCAACGTCCTTCTTCTAGTGAAGGGCCCAGAACTGAACACAGGATTCGAGGTGTGGCCTCACCAGTGCTGGGTACAGAGGGACAACCTGGTGCTGCTGGCCACACAGTTTCTGACAGAGGCCAGGATGCCACTGGCTTTCTTGGCCACCTGGGCACAGCTGCCTCATGTTCAGCTGCAGTTGACCAGCACCCCCAGGTCCTTTTCCTCCAGGCAGTTTTCCAGCCACTCTTCCTGTAGCCTGTAGCCCGTAGCCCTGCATGGGGTTGTTGGGAGCCAAGGGCAGAACCCTCACACAACTGGCCTTAGCCCATCGACTCAGCCTGTCGAAATCCCTCTCTGGAGCCTTATTACCCTCCAGCAGATCAACACTCCCTCCCAACTCAGAGTTGTCTGCAAACTGACTAAGGGAACACTTGGTCCCATTCTCCAGATCATCAATAAAGATATAAAACAGGACTGGTGCCTCTTGTTTGTTGCCCACACTGAGTGCACTGGTGCAGGTGCACCTCAGTTGGGCTATTGATCCTAACACCTTTTTGAGGGGGAGAAAGCCCTAATCTGTACATGACCATTCTTGGGTCCCTCTGTGGTTTCTAACACATCAATAATCCTTTTGTCTTTGCTGCCATGTGGATCTCCACCCCCTGCCTCCACTGAGACAGCAGACCTAAAGACTTTGCTAGGACACTGTTTCTCAACCATTAGTGTGATGCTCCCAGGTTTATCTCTAGTGAGCCTGGTGCTATTCCTTTCTCCCTTCAAACCGAGTTTAAAGCTCTCTCCATCAGCCCTACTGACTCCTGTGCAAAAATCAGCAAGTTCTTCCAACATCTGACTAATTACCTGTATGCCTATGACCATCTCTTGTTAGATTTGTTTAGACTACTATGAAATATTTGAGATGGCTTAATACAATAAAATAAAATAATTTTAAAACATTATTGTAAAACTCAAAGATACAAATGTGGAAAAATACAATATCTGAAATCTGTTCTTCTTACTACTCCATTTTAATGTGTTTTTTAGCTAAGGAGGACTATCTTCATAAAAGGTAGTGATTCTTCTGTGTGAAAAAAAATTATTTGAGGTGACTGGGAACTGTTGCAAATGCCGTTTTTGTGATCTAGAAAGTTTCAATGGAAACAGAACATACGTGCACAGAAGGGAAGAGAAAAGAACAGTCAGGACAGAAAATGCAGCATGCTTCTGTTGCTCACTCCCACTCACAGACATCTGAGAAAATGACAGGCAGAACAGTCTTTGTGGGCTGCAATCATGACAGTTTAAGCATATCTATGTTGGCAGAATGCCAGTCCCACACTCCCTGTCCCTAACTGTGCATTTCTCTTCCCTTGCTCCAACAGTGGTATTTTCTGATAATATGGTAAACCAGATCGGGGAGCTAAACAGGACAATACCTACTGAACACTGCCATGGTTCTGCTGATGGTGCCTGCCAGCCTGCTACCCTTTTCCCCCAAATATACGGTCATTACCAGCAAGACCAACAAGAACCCAGAGGTCAAGAGATGACACAGGCAACTGCAGTCAAAGGAAAAAAGGTGGCAAAAGTTTTTTAATAGGATTGAATGTTCACGAAACTGCAGCTTCAGAGACTCCCACATGTGGCTGGTTAACAGAAGAGCTAACACCTGACCGAGTAGCTGACTCTCATTTCAGGTGCTGTTCAGGTCTCACATGTAGCCATGAAAGCAGCACAGGTAGCCTAATCACTCAGAATCTGGGCAAGGAAAGCCTTTGGTATTACTGGAGACTGCTGGGCTCTCAAACAAAGCACACATCTTGCTCTGTCCTGCTCCCTTTTCCCTCTGATGCTAGTATCAAAATAATGGAACCACAAACATCTTGCATGACATGTATTTAATAAAGTCAGAGCCCTTCTTGTCTTATGGTAAAATCTCACCCAGAGGTCTGCTGCACCAGAAATGTCACTTAGAACATATTCAATGCTGCTGTGTCTGCCCTGGAAGAAACTAATCTCATCTTTCTAAAACATGCTTAATTATATTTCTTAGTGTTTTAGAAAGCACTCATTTTCAGACTCATCTAAGTGTGAACAATACCAACTCAAAGGGAAAGCTTAGTGCTCCTTAAGTCAGTAGAAGAGATTCACTGGTGTGATTACATCTGGGGAACTTTATTTTTAACAGCTATTTTTAAACTCTGAGACTAGGCAAATTAAAAGCAGCAATAATAAATTGAATAGTATTCTTTATGTTTCAATTTCATGTTAATTCATGTTAACAGTCTTCTGTGACCCTATGAAAATACAAATATGGACTGAGAAGATACCAAAGAACTACAACATTTTGTAAAAACTATTTTGGTTTTGTGAAGTATAAGGAGAACAGAGTCTTACCTGGGAGCCTCTTGTTAATACATGTAAGAACTGAATGCCAAAAAGTCTTGCCATTTCACTTGTTCTGTCAATCAAATCCAGTTTGTCTAACAACAGGAGATTCCCACGAACCCGGCTAACATAATGATCAACCATTTTCCATCTGTGAGAGTGAACACCTTGTTATAAACAATCAGAAGGGTGCTGCTCTTTCTACTAAAACAAATGTATTTTCATGGTAACTTGTTACAAACCAGCAAATAAAAATTTCCTCTAGAACATTTTCATACAGCTCTTTCAAAAGTGTGGTGTATATAAAATATACACTTACGTATTCTAAAGATGTACACAGAATGTGTTACGGCAAACTACTGTTAAGGCATCTCGTAATGACATACTACATCCTGTTCTCCTCACTGCCCCAAAGGATTACCAAAACAGAAACAAGTATCTCATCTGTTTACATGTTTTTTAACCGAGTGGACCTTTGTGCAAACATCTTTCTGTATTAAGAATGCCTATCACAGCTGAACATAAATTCATAATTCCAGTATAAATCACGTTTCCACTTAGTTACAAGGTTCAACGTCTACAGAAATTTTATGTGTCACGAATAACGTGCAGATCAGTATCCAGTTTCATGAATTGCTCGTATCACACAATACCAAATTGCTTCAAGAAGAGTGAAGCTGAATATGATACACGTCATATGAAAGTATTTTTAAGCAGCTATAGCTACTGTCTTAACATCTTGCGTGCTGTTTTGCACTACTTTTAAGCCTAGCTTGCTTGACATGCACTGTGAAGCGAAACAGAAGCCTGACAGTTCATTAAAAGCCCTTCTGACGAATAGTATATGCAAAATAAAATAAAGACATTACAGAACTTCAAAATAGTACAGCTATTCAGATTATGTTGAAAATGTAACTGAAAATATCTTGTTGTAATATTGAGAGTGTAACTACATAACAGAACATCTAAATAAATAAGCTCATGTTGCTGCATAGACACTGCTCTAGTGCCTGAGCTAAATTGATTTATTTCTTCCTATGCTGACTTTACCTTACACCTACCCATTGTTTAGAATCTGGCCTTAAAAACAGTTAACAAAATGGATTAATAGACCATTACCTGTAGACATCTGCCTTATTGTCAAACCAATCAGACAAAACTCGGAATGTAAATAAAGGAAAACGATGATGAAGAACATGAAAGCCCACGTTTTCAAAAGTGTAATTTGTTAGATTCACCTAGAAAAACACAGCGGACATGTCAAGATGCATGATTGCTCTCATAATCAAAAAATCTCTATTTTTCAAAAACTGCAACAAATGAATTTATTAACTTTTATTAGTATTTTGTTAAAAAAGCTAATATTTATTCTTAGAAGTCACTAACTGTTTACAAGTCTGGAAAAAGCATCCCTTACCAGTTGAAAAGAATATGCAGAACTAAGCAGTTCATAAAGATCAGGTCTGAACTTGGTCAGAACAAGATTTGTAAAGACTGGGCCATTTGAATATTAAATGTAAAGTTATAAATGGAACAAAAAAAAAAAAGAAAAAAAAAAGAGTAAATCTGAGAGCTTAAAATATGTTCAAATATTTAATGTAGTAAAAACACTATACTAGACAAATTCCTAAAACAAGTAAGTTGTTCTCAAAACCCACCAATCAGTGAAAAGCACTATCATTAAGAAACACTACTGAAAAGTAAGGGCTTCAGTACTTTACAGTTTAGCGACATGCAAAACCATTCTCACAAACTGGCAAACTACTCTATTTGAAGAGTTGCATAAAGAAAAAAAATCTAGAAGTTACACAATTTACATGAAACTTTCAACAAAGTCTGAAATAATTAGAAAACCCAGTAAGTCAAAACATTAACCTTTTAAAACATTTACCTCATGTCTCATCATTCTCCAAATATTCAAGACAATTCGCCCAACAATATTTATTTCACTCATTGTATCTGCTCCGTATTCATCCAGCTCGGTGGCAAATCTGTTCTCCTTCTTTTCATCTAAAGACATTAAAAGAGAATATATTTAGACAAGTTATAGGACAGTCAAGACCAGATCAAGCCACCCCTCTTCCAGTTTGTGCTCTCTAGAAAAATAAGAATTCATAAAGATTACTACTGATTCCACAAGATTATTTATTTACCAATCATCCACACAATCTCTAAATAAAAGTCCCCCAGGTTTTTCTGCTCTTGCCCTTTGCAGAGAACTCTTACTTCAGTTTCATTGAAATAATGTCCAAGGCAATATATTCTCCATAGTGTTTATATTGGCTATGCAATGCTGAATGTTACTTGAGAGTTAGCTGCATATGCAGTAGTGTACGACATAAAAAAATTTAATTTAAAAAAAAGTGATTTCTGCCCTAAGGAGTTTATAACTCAAAGCTTTACTTGCAATGATCTTACTCCGAACCAGGTCATGGGAGAGAAAATTCAGTGTCTTTCATACAGTAAAAGCAAACCCACTGCAGTGGGAGCAGGTAGACATGAGTTCTGGATAGCACAGGGAGAAGGAAATAGTAAGGAACTGATGCAGATGCAGCACTCTGTAACTTTCTGCGAGACAGCGGTGACTAAAGTACAGAACTATATCCCTTTTTGTCATCCTTGATTTTTGTCATGCTTTGGAATATTACAGCACAAGAGAAGACAGTCTTTTTTGGTATACATTTCTTTAAACTGTCTCTTTTTTCAGTCATTATAAGTCTACCATTTTGGTGTTCTTTCCATAGTTTACATAGATGGTTTTTAAAATGTACCACACAGACTAAAATCCATTATGAAAACACACCAATCTTCAGTCTTATTAGTTTAATGGAAGAGAAATCACTTCAAGGCAATTTCCCCACAATTCTAAATCCATACTCATTTTTTAACTGCTGGTTGCTTTGTATTCTGCCACCACTCATTTATCAGGTACAGCACAGCCTGTACAGCACCCTGCTAATAAAAAGCAGAACATTTTGGATAGAGTGTGAAGAAGTGTGGATACACACTGCTTTGCAATAATGATCAGAGCTGAACAATTAGATCCTTAGAGAGCCATGAAGCACATTTAGCCTTGATGACAGAAGTAAAAATTACCTGAAATGCTGCAGAATGGCTGTGAAACAACATAATACAGACTAATTTTGGATGTTGCTCTTCAAATGTGTACCATATTAATTAAAATATGATTAAGAAAACCTATTTGTCATTTACTGACCTTATCAATAAATCACAGATCCTTGACAAAATTTAGCAGACCTTTTGTACACTTCACCAAAATGCATACTATCTTTTTAACCTCCTTATTGTTTCAGATTTTTAAGGAGGAAAACCAGCAATTTCTCTTTCCATGTTTGGATGGGAAAAAAGGCCCATCAAGTAGCAACATTTTTTCCTCTGCTTTTCTTCACTTCCACATGCTGGATCTCCTGTGACAGTGAGGAACTTGTATTCCTTCCCCTCCATTTTTACTTATATTGGAAGCAGAAACTATTGGTTAGTTTTTCTTTCTGCAGTGTCATCCCAGCTCTCTTTTGACTTGCTAAGGAGATTTCCTGTATTAAGTTTGCTTCATGTCCTGCTTGTAAAAACAGGCAGCAAAGTATACTGTGGTCACAAGAGAGACCCATCACCTGATGAACCAGATTCTGGTGTGATGAGCACCACTCTATTACAAAATCCTGCACTACTCTACAACTGGTGTGGGAACTGTATCACCAGAACCACATAAGCCTCTTTGGAAACGTTGCTGTTAAGAAGCAGAACTGGACATTCCTCCTATCTTTAAAGTGCATGAGATGAATAAAAAGAAGTCTCCTCTTATCCTCTGTTACCCACTCCCTAACTTTGAGGTGTAATGCAAAGGAGGAAACAGGAGGCCACAGTGCGCACACAAAAAACACCACTAAGCACAGTCACAGCACTCATTGCTCTTGTGATGTGTCCTAATGACTTATGAATAGTTCACTTGTAAATGGCAGAGGCAGCACCAGACTCAGCCAATAAAACCAAACCAGAGAGAAGTCCAGCTTTCTTTTTGTTAAGTGAAATTACAGGAAAGGGAAGGAAAAGTCCCTTCCACCTTTATTTCAATAGGAGGAACGAGGAACATACTGCTTGAAGGAGCACTTCCTGTTCTGAAAACACAGCATGTGAAGAAGGGAGGGAAATGTGAAGCACCGGGGTTGGAAAAGCAAAAGGAACACATATGGGGTCAAAACCATGGACAAGGAGGCCACAAAGCAACAGAGAACACAACAACTTGCACGTTGTGTTCATGATCTTGAACACATGATCATGCATGCAAGTCCACACCTATGACATGACATTTTTGGGAGGAGCTCATCAGTGTAAACATTTTCTCATCTTTCTCCTGCAATTCTGTCAAAAAGAATAATTACTTACCTTAAAATAACACCAGTTCTTAGAAACATTTTTAAGTGTTATGTATTCCACTTCTGAGTGTGCATCTACCAGTTGGTACAGGAACATCTGCACTACAAATACCAGTGCTGTGCAGATCATATTTATGTTCTGCATGCCCACTCAAACTTCATGTCCAAAAATGTTAAGGGCTACAATCCTGGTTTCCATCACTAGAACTGAACCCATGTTGAGTGGGACTTCATAGTTGTAGGGAAGGAAGCCTGACTGTGAAATACATGGGGACATTACCATTAGGAACCATACAGTTCCCTTTCTTCTTTGAGGACCCATTCACATGTATCCCAAAATCAGTAACTTGAGGAAGAGCTTATGTCAGGAAATGGGTACTATTGACAGTTTTGCTGATCTGACTGTTTGGTTCTGTATCTACTAAGGTGCAGACAGAGCTGTCCTGCAAGACAAGAGCTGCAACAGCCTTTGAGAATAACAGCAGAGGCACGTCCCAAACTGAAGAGACTGTTCAGCCATACTTCTACAACAGAGGAGTAAATCTTTGTGATCTTTAAGATTCTGATTTAAGAAACCTTTGACTACAACACTTACTGTTCCTCTTATCAAAGACATCGCAAATCTTAAGATGTAATGGGTCAAAAATTTTTCTGAACATCCTTCAGTACCTCTGAAGACTGTACCCAGAGGCATTATTTTCCAACTCGTATATCATCTCAATTTGAGCCATCAGGGGAATTGCATAACAAGGTTCATGCAATCAGTTATTATTCCTGAAGAACAAATTTGAGAGCTTTGTGCTGAAGAAGGAAACTTGTGAGCTTTGATGGCCTATTCATATTTAAACTATCATGTGCCTCTGTTTTCATATATAAAGTATTTAAAAATTCACCAAAGTCCAATTGCCAACAACTTTCAGCTGAAGACACAAATTTTTTCTTGTGTTTTCTTGTCTCTAGGAGGACTCTGTAACTCAGTTCTTTTCTAAACATGTCATAGGTATTGAAAGCATCAAAAGAGTATACAAATATTCAAACCTCAATGAAGGAGTGTGTGAACATAGTACTTCTAAAACATCATATTCTCCTGGCCAGGCACACAAGACAAGTACATAAAAGATGATTCCTGTGCTGGGTATGCCCAAAGACTCAAGTAGCCCAGTATCAGGTTCTGTCATGTACTCAAAGGCAGATGCTTCAAGATGGGGGAAGCAGTTATTGATACTCTCTCTACAACTCCTCCAGCTTCTAACCATTTGTAGCTTCCTGGGCCAGGCCTTGTTTTCACATATATTATAGATACCAATGGATTCATCTTGCACAAATTTATCTCCTTTTACAGCAATGTACACTTTAAGCATTTGTACTATCATGTGACAAGGAACTCAAGAGTTCAGCAATGCAGAGATTAAAAATCAGCTTCTACTCTGTAGCTGCCACTTGCTAGCTTCACTTGATTTCTGGTTCTTGCATTGGACAAGACCATGAAAACCCAATCTCTGTTTCCCTTTACACTCCTCAAGATATCACAAGCTTTTACCTTTCCTTCACAGTTTTGTCTCTTCTGGACTCCCAAATTACTGAATTACTAGACACGTTTGGATTATCCTTCTCATCTTTACCAGTTCTATATCCACTTTGATGGGGTTGAAGGTTATGAGGAGGCTACAACCTCAGTATTGGAGGTACAAGCACACCACAGATTTTTACATTTGTTACATTTACATTCATTGCTTTATATTTTCTTTGCTCCGCAATTCCTAACATTTGCTTTTGCAACCATTACAAAGCAACAGGCTGAAGGCTTTAATGAAACAATTACAGTAAAGCACTTCTTATTTCATGGCTGTTTAACTTCTGTACAGATCTTTGGCAAGAGCCCTGACAAAAGCAGCTTTTTCAACTGTTTTAACTTTTAAAATCTCCCTCATCCACATCACCTTGATGACTGTAAAGAGCTACAACAAATTTTTGAGACGGTTTTTCATTTTATAAAGTCATTCTGACTCTTCTCAGGTGCGACAGCCCATTTATTTAGCTATCCACCAACTCCACTCTTCAGACTGATGGCTTCTATGGATTGGCTAAGTACAGACACTAGGCTTACCATTCTCATCCAAGTTTTCTTGCCAGTCCAAACAAGACTTTTTTCCAAATAATGGAGGAAAGCATCAGCACTTGGGCCCAATAAAATCTGCCCAAAGTACAAGAATGGTTCTTGAAAGCGAGGATTTTATTACAAAGCTGCTGTCCAGAACAATTGCTGCTCAGGAACATTTTTATGTCCTTGTATCCCAGCCAGAGCAACCACAAATGATGATTATGGTAGGTACTCTAAATGACTGAAGCCAAGGGAAGCAAGAGAAGGTTTGCTAGTATAAGCATCTCCAAGAACTGAAAACATAACACACAACTACAGAATATAAGTCCAGGTTCATGAATACAGGACACACACAAAAGTGGAATACACCAGGAATTTGAAAATTCAGAAAACACCAGAATCTCTTTGGTATTTATAATTGGTTTTGGTGTGTGTGTGTGCAATTATACTATTAACAACACAGGAGCAACAACAAAAAAAGAGGTCTATCTCAAGAAATACTCTGCATTTATTTTTTTAATTTGTCCATAGGTTTCAACTTGCTTCTACTGGAACTGAACTGAAGCCCTATACAAAAACTTACCTGGCACACGAGAAATCATCTGGCATAAATCAACATTCAGTGCAGCAGCCCTCTGTAAGAGATAACCCCAGGAATGCATCTGGACTTCATAGCCTACCAAAATGTCTGGGTCATATCTAGAGAGGTGGGGGGAAGAGAAAAAATGAACTTCATATCATTTAAGAAAATATTTTCCATGAACAGAGTATAAACAGGATTGCATTCAAATCAAGTTGAGTTTAAAAAAGACGCAGTCACAATCGGTTTCTATGAAAGCAGCATCTGGACTAGGAGACAGTATTCAACACAGGCAATCTCTTAGAATTTTTAAGAACATTTAATGGCAAAAATATTTAGAAAGACTATTTTGACTGGAATTTTTTTTACATACTTCTATTATTTCAGTCTTTACAAACAAAAATCAAAACTGAGGCCTCATCAGGTTTTATTGATGGAATCAGGATGTATCAAGCATAAACTGAAACCCAGCTACTGGCACGAGACAGATGTGCAGTGAAATATAGTCATGCCTAAGGAACAGAATTTGCCAGTAGGTTAACTGGAATGTTTTACAAATAATAATGTGTCACACATACTGAAGCGTAGCTTTGAATAATCAGAGGGAAGTTCAGGTCCTAAATGATGACCCTTTATTGGGAGTTACAATTTGTAGTTGAGTGAGAGCTGTCTAAACTGAAACACACAGAAAAGCAACCATGTCTACCAGTTCTCATTTAAATATCTCTTTCTTTACGACAACCTTCTTCCTAAAAGATACAAGAAAAACTCATTTTGTGCTATATCTCTTTCCAGCTGGAAAATCTGACTGGCTCAAGTATGACAAAAAGAAAAGTCAGAATTGACTTCTGACACAGTCACTTCCAATCAGGCTTAGAGCAGAGCTCACTAGACAGAAGGACAAACAATGTGGCTTTAACCACAAAGCAGAGGTAGGAGTTACTCAGAGGAGCCAGTATCATGTAACTTTTGAGTAGGCAGTATTAAAACCAGAAGTCATGATCTGGTCACTTGCTCAATAGCCTAAGAATGATTTTCTTGGGCTGGGCAGAAAGAGAGTGGCCAAAGTAACGAGATATCTGTTATTTTTAGGAAAAAAATAAAGGAAGTTTCATTGGGAAGAATAGCTGCTTCTTGGTTAGACTAAATGATCTTTAGTGTATTTTCCAACCTTGATGATTCTGTGATTCTTTCAACGCAGCTAAGGGGTTTTGAGTTCCAGCGGGCAGCATTCAATACAACTGAATGACATAAGGGCAGCTGTCAGGAGGTAAAGGACTGATGACAGGCTGAGGGTCCTGTACCACAATCTTTGCCCAACCTACAACAGGATGCAGGCTTGTAGACCCCAGTTTATGGGAGAAGGCAGGGGCCGTGGTTTATGAACAGGATCTCTGTACTCCTTGCATCCATAAACACATCAAAAAAATGCAAACATTTCCTGACTGTTGAATACAGAACATCGTTTCCCCGAATACTGAGTTAGTTGTATCACAGACATTACAAATGAAGCTTCAGACTTTATCAGGGAAGTGTCTTCCTTGCTTACACCAGCCAGCCAAAGGCAATGACAACTCACTTTGAAGATACTAATTACTCTGAGAATAGCTCCAAAAAAGAGCTTCTCCACACTTCTGCCATGGGACACTAACTTTCTGTGAAAAATACTTCAACCTTGTTACTCAGCATGGCTCTCTCTTTATTACAATTTAGGCTTTTGCACCTTCCAGAAGTTGCAAAAATCCCCTTTATCACCTACTTCTACGAGAATGGTTTCGATACAATTTTTGCCTAAAGCAGAAGATTCTAAAGTAAATTTTTCATTTCTAGCATTCTATAGAAAATAAAAGAACTAGCACTTTGCCTTTGGGGGGTATTTTGCTATCTGCTCTTCATGTCGAAAGAATAATTCTTTGGTTTTGGAGATAGGAAATGATCATCAGGAGTGGAAATGGTAAATTTACTCAATTTGGAAACCAATTCTACCAATGGTACAAACCCAAAGCTACTTGGAACAATTTATGGACAAATGACTGAAGCTAGCCTGCAGTTCATTCCAGCAGTGGAATCAGCAAGAGTTATGACCACTTCCTGCTCTGCACAACATACAATGATTGCCAAATGATGCTCCGAAATCATTAATAGCTCCATTTAAGCTTTGAAATAAAAAGGAATTATGTCATGTTTTACACAGGCATAGAACAAACATTATAAAAATTAACATATTTTCAAATTAATTCTTGTAACTAAACTATCCTGGTCCTAGCATATTGCAAAACACTACTGATTAATTAAAATGAGAGAAGTGGTCATTCATGTTCTTATTTGAAAACTGTTGTCGTATAATTCAAAATGGAAAATACTTGTAGATTTTGCACAGGACAAGGCATTATGCAGATGGGTTCCATGACAGATATAAATGTGAATCTGAAACTTGTGAAGAACGGTTTAAGTGGCACATGAAACAATATACATTATGCCAGAAATTTGCTTTCTCTTTTAAGCCTGTTCTGAACAGAAACAAGCATCCTGTTTGGAAGCAGCAAGTTACCATAACCATATTAGAAGCTACCACCTGTGATGAAGGACACTTGCTTTGGGTTTTAACTTGCCCAACCAGGGCATTACCTTTCTCACTTCCTACTTAAATAAATTTAGTGGGCTATTACATTACTACTGCAACTGAATCAATTTCATCAGTTCTGGAGGTAATCTTCCCATTATCTTTTAACCTAATGAACAAAATGACTTCCATAATCCATCTGCATATAATCTCAACAACTGTTTCTCTAGCATCCTTCAGATGTGAAGATGTTTTTATAGGACAAGACATAAAAGCCCTTTAGCTTATGGCGTTTTCAGACACATGCTTTTTCTTATACAAATAAATTGTATCTAACTTAAATATCACATATTTTAACACAACTTAATGTAAATCCACATGTAGATTGGAAAGCTTATTAATCAAAAGATTTTTAAAAAAGCAGTGTGCTAGTTTGGAACTCAGCCTTGCCTGTCCAGGCCATTAGGGATCGCCTCTAACTGCACATCACTGAGTTACAGGCTATCGCTTTATGGCACATTACTTACTCTGCTTTTCCATCCCAACCAGACACCACACATGCATTAAGGGGAGTGTCTAATTTCAGCTAATTTTGGCATCTCAAGTTTTCTAAGCTGGTCTCTATTGTCATTGAACAAAAAGCCTCTTTGGGTGAACCATTTTTTATATTTTAGTCACCTCTTGCAGACTATGATCCTGTTTAACTTTCCTGGTGATGAGGATAGTTAGTTAGATGCTGACAGTGAAGTACAGATGTTTAAGTTTCAGTCAGATGACTTATACAAAGCTATCTAAATGGAAAATCAAGGTAGAGTAGCTAGTAAATGGTGAGATCAAATCTTACTAAAAATTCCCTATAATCACAGTCCTTTAATGTCAGTTTGTCCATATTTAAAACTTGGATCCAAGTGGCATCCTTCTAAAAGCACAAAAACCAATAAACGAACTACTGGCAACCGAGCTGCTCAGATACTGCAGTAAGTTACACATATATGTGTTTTTTATGTATATCTTTATGCATTCACAAGTGTATCTCTGAATTATCTCTGAGGGAAAAACAAAGTAACATTAAACTGAAGAACTCCTTTCTACTATCTAACACTTAGAACCCTGAACTCCTGCACTACCTATGCATAAGATCTTCCTGATGCAACAGGTTTAACAGACCTATCAAATTTCTTGCACCTAGTAAGAGACACTGTTGTTTCTTGTTTGCAGTTTGTTTGCTGATGTACAAAGTCACAATTTATGCAGCAGAAATGCCCTTTCCTGCAACCCAATCTCATGTACAAGCTGTACCAATGAGCCAGTGCGACACTTGCCGAGATCTCCTGTGGTATGCTCTTTGCTATTACAGAAGAAGAGGTGTCTAGAGCTAAAAGAGTACATTACTCCACATGGGAAAATGAACAGGCAAATCCAAAGTTTAGCTGATGTGAGCTTAGCTGAAGTGTAACTCCCTCTCACTTTCTCTGTCCCATTTTCATGCAGTGTCACAAAGACAACAGCCTGTGAGCTAAGAGGACAAGTTTTATATGTTTCATCCTCTCGTCTCACAATTTTTACAGTATATATGAAGCTGGTTTTCATCATCAGTTCAAGCTATTTTATTAGAAGAAACTGTAATGAGACCAGCTGTTACACCTGCAAGAAACTAGTAAATTGCAATACCGGTATTTGAAAGCTGCTGGCTAGGAATAACACGACAGGAATAAGAGGTGTGCTTGCCAACATATGCTCTTTTGTTAAAAGGATGAGCCCTGATACTGCTTTGCATGCTGTTGCCAGTCTTTCTGCAAAGATGAAAAGCAGCATTTATGCTGGCAGGATTTAAACACAACAGCATTAACATTCAACTCATACATGCTGCAGAGAGAAGAAATGCGATTATTTTCCTTTCCAGCTAAGTTGTATACGCTGCTATGACATCTCTTCCTCCTTCTCATTTGACAATTTTGTGAATGAGCACCAAAGCTTCCAGTTAGACCTTCCCTTCTATTATGTGTCTGGTTTTCCTGACTGCTATTTTTCTTCCAGCTATGATTAAGAGAAAAAGGTGTGGGGGGGCAATTATGCCAGACCTACGATAGAGACAAAAGCAGTAACTGTGCATAGCAACACAATCCTTGGTGACTCAAACATATAACTGAAATCCCTGAAAACATTTTTCCAGTTTGCCTTAGACAATAAAAATCCATAAAGTTGATACAGGACATTAAATACAGATTTCTACAGGAAAATGCCACTGATGAATATGATACTGGTCTGGAAAAAGAAGGTTAGATTAGCACATCTCTTTTTTAAGAAGAAAACATTGCTAGAGAATTTACAGAAGAAAAAATATAATGCACTGTATCCAAACAAAAAAATTCATTAGCATTATGTCTTATAAGAAAAGCATTATAAAAAATTTTAAAGTATTAACAGTTAATTAATATGCAAATGTTATCCCCAAAATGTTTATGTAAAATCTTGCATTATACTCTGCTCATGTAATTTTATCAAAAACTACTTCAATGGAGACAAGGAGCTGTGGGTGTCTGGTAAGTCTCAAGTAGTAATGAATGTACTATTTTTTTCAAGCCCACCCTGGTTTCACATCCTCTGTGTGTCAGAGAGATGGGGACTGCGCATTCCCACATGAATTCCCCAATTTTTGCTCCTCTCACACCTGCAGGACCAGCCTTTTTCTGCTATCTGGTAGTATCTGCACTTAAAGAGAAATGAACAATTTGCCTTAAAAGTAAAGGAGAGGCCCAGACATTTAATTTCTCTTTCATGGGAATCCACTGCTCCATCAGGCTTGGACATCTCTAGTTTTCCTGTTTTTTAAATCTCCATGCAAACATTCTTGTAGCATTCCCTTCCACCTTCTCCTCCTCCTCAAACAGTCACCTTTCCTGTGTTAGGGAGCTATGCGAATGTGTTTGCTCTTTTTCCTGCTTCTAGGTTCAGAGAGATGGTTCTCTTACTTTCTCAAGCAGAAAGATTCTTCCATGTTTTCTCCCATTTCAGTGCAGCTGACACCTTATGATCAACAGAGGGTCTATTCAAGAAAGCACTTCAGGCAGCATAACAGAATGTTTTAGGACAGCAATGTATGTTAAGGCTCCATTTCAAGAAAAAAAAAACCCTCTGACAATTCCAGAGAGCCTACAACTTGGATCTTTAGGACATTTCCAGTGACTGCACAGGATTAGAAGGTTGTCTCTCAGCTGCTTTGTGCCAGTTTTGAGCTGAAGCCCTTTTTTTATTTTGGTTTACAGCCAGAGACAGCTTACCAAAGAAGGGAAATTTGGACCTATGCAGGTGCAGCTCCGTCTCAAGGTCTAAGACAGTTGTCAGGGTACCAAAAACCAATTTAATGATGCTTTTCTTTGTTACAAATCTGTGCTGTTTGTTCTTCCCTCCCTCCTCCAAACTCATATTCGTGGCTCTTCCTTTCCGTCTGTTTCCAGACTCTCAACCCTCACCCTCAGTATTCCAGTGCCTTTTAAAATTAAATTTGTCTGTACACAGACTTTGGTATTCACACTTGTAAGTACTCCCATTTCACAGGTTAGTCACTCTCAGTAATGACCTCCTAGAAACAGAGGTGCTTATTCTCCTCAATATCTGGACAAATCTGCGAATTTTCAGTATAGATAAAATCACAGATCACAATTCAAGAGAAACAACCAGGTCTTCTTCTGGTCTACTAGAACTCAAGATGACTTATTTCTGTTTGCCAATGGCTCTGAATTAATCAGAGACAACATCTACCAGTCCACAGAAGAACATTTAACCTGGTACTTACTTCACAGATGCCTAGGTATTAACCTTACTGTGGTCATTCAGACCTAGCACACCCTAAACAACCTCACAGTGAAGGTATTAACTGAATCCAACTTCAGTTCATCAATTCCAGTGAACGTTCTGGAGCAATACTCATCTTCAGTGAACACAGAATAACTGTAGCTCTGCTATAAAAAGTTAGACTTAGGAAACACTCTTCACTGACAAAAACCTAGTCAAAGAGACTAATGAGCTAAGAGTATTGCAGAAGTTAAAAATTTTCCAGGAATCACCTTTGCCTCATCTGTGTGAAACACAGTGACCAAGAATTCTCTATTGGGCTCTGCCAGAGTTTACATGTATTGACCAGAAGTTATAGAATCAACCACTATCTATTTTCAGTAGCCAAGACAGAAAGAAAACAAAAGGCCTAAACAAAGAAGTAGAAGGCTGGAACTTGAAACAAATGATTACGTTCCACAATTTCACATATATGGAATAAGAGGAAGAATTAGGCCAACTAGTAGGAGAATGACTAGAAATAGGAACAAGAATTCTTAAACTGGACTGCCTGAGATAATTCCTCTGCAGCTGAGATCCTCTCTGTTCAGTGCTCCAACAAGTGGATAAAATCTGTTCTTGATATTGACAATCAAGAGTGAATAGTCTGTCATTCATTATGCCAGGAATCTGGAATTTCAATCTTCCACAGCCCAAGAGGCCTAGAACATGAACCAAAAGCAGGCTGCAGTATGCTGGGCATGCTGCTCAGTCATGAGAGCCTATTATTTCCAGCCTAAAGCATGTATCAGAATATAAGATACTGATACAATTCTCAGCTTGAAAATTAAGGTGATTTTGACTGTTGCTCCATGAAGTTCAAGTGGTAGTGCTTCTTAAATATGGCCTGATAGTTTTCTTTCTCTAATCTATCAGGCCTACTATTAAGTGCATCTACCAGAACAGCCGAAGTACCTAGCTTGTGCTGGCAAAAAATAATACTAAAAAGATCAACAGAAGATAGTTTAAAAAATAATTACTAATTTTCATTGAAACTGCTCGCTTGTTCATTTCTCATTGAGGAAGTTTTTGCAGTCCACTACTTCCTAATCATATAGTTTCACCATACTTCCTCCTTCAGTTAAAGCTACTCTGGGCCTAGACACTTGTTTTGTGCTCAAGAAATATAAAACATTTACTCCAACAAAATTTCTTCTTTTTTGCCCAGGCTACAGAAAATGAAGGGGGAAAAAGAGCAGCAAATTGTAGATGCGGTCCAAGATTCAAAAAACATCTTTTTTGAGAGTCCATCAGAAGTCTGATACCTGAGGTGTTATTCTAGAGTTGGGAGGGAAGCAGACTAAGATGACGACAGTAGTCTGCCTCTCCATTAATAGATCAAACCTTTTATCTTCCAGGAATACAAGTTAACTAAGTCTGTCTTTGTGGATGAAGTTGTTGCATCAAAAAAGTACGCTAGCACAGGGTAGAGAAGATCCCATAAACAGAGATTTCTCAGTCAGCAGCCTGGTACATCCCATCTTGAAGTACACCAAAACTGCACGACTTTTTTCGTTCTGTAATGCCTTCAGTATGTACAGATAGAGATGACTTCTATTCTTCAGCAATAAACATATATTTTAACTGCTGAGTTCTCTCTACCATATTCTTTCTGTCCTGTCACTTTTTAAACTTCCACACAACTGGTGGAGAATTCTTCATTTATTTGCAGTTTCTCATTCTGAGTAATTTTCCCAAGTTTGATGGAGCACTAGATTTCCAAGAAAGAGAAAAATATTATGTTCCTTACCTGAATTTTGTCTTCTCTGAACAGGGATCTGCTCCTCTGTCAGGACCCACCCTGTGCTGGTTGCATTCAGCAACTCTTTTTGTATTCTGGCTTCATGGGGTTGGTCAAAGTCTTTCTCATCAGAGGTTTTCTGGTTGGAGAGAGAAAGAATTGCAAATGTACTCTGCCTAGTTTTTTTTCTTGTGCCTCTATTCCAGCAGGGTGACTCAGAGTTTAAATCTGTTTATTTTCCTTGCAATTTTACAGCTTTGCACCTGTCAGTAGGGTCTGGAGAGACGTCTGTGGTTCCACCTACGCACCAGGCGACAGGGCTCCCAAACAGGCTTCTCAGCCTTGGTGGAGATGGGGAAAACCAGCAGTTTTCCAAGTCTGATGGAGCAGGGGATTTCCATTCAGAGAAGACAAAACTGATGAAGGAAACTGATTTTTCAACAAACCCTTATTTTAAACTGCAGCCGTTTCAGTACCATGCAGGTTTTTTTCTGACTTGCCTCAGAGTTCCTAGAAAACTCTTCCTGTCTGAGGGGTTTTCTGCAGCTCTCAACACTGTTAATATCTATTATTCTGAGAGTTTCAGAGAGAGATGTGTAATGAATTCTGGGGTTAACAGGAAAAGTTGTATGTTAAAAAAGATTTCTAATATGGCTGATTAGTTTCAAGACTGTAACTCAGCTGCTTAAGAGGATCTGAATGTTCTTGCTGTCAGAGAAAAGGAAAAGTAAAAAGTATTTTTATTTGAAAGACCACCATGCTTGTCCACTCTAGAAATAAGCCTTTGAGGAAAACAACAACAACAAAAAAAATCAGTATTTGAAAGACTGTCAAGGGTTGAAGGAACTAAATCTGCTGTTCCAAGCCTGAAAAATAAAAGCAGAACGTACAGATATGCTACCTTTTTACAATATTCACTACTTCCTGGAAAAGAGTTCTTTCATCAGTAGCGTAACTGACTTCTAGTCCTGTAACTCCAGATCTTGTAAGCAAGGGGGCTTGGTCTCTGCTCCCTAGAAAATAAAAGTAAAAAAACCTGTTACAATTTAGAAGGAATTCCATTACTTCAGTCAACAATACTGCTTTAGAATAAAACATACAACTGAAAAGAAGTATGGAACACAGCTTCTTTTTATCTCTAATAATTATCACAACTAATTCCATGGACTTATTTTGTTCCTCTTGGAACAATTCCTCTTGGAATAATTTTTTCTTTTCACTTTGTAGAATTCTGCCATAGTGGTAATCTTGCACAAATTCTCAGATATAAACAAGTTTGATTCAAGAGAAATTTCACTGTTTTAAATGTACAAGAGTCCAGCTACTAGAAAATTACTTTTAATAAGAAATATTAAATGGCTATATGACAGCTCACACACTGTTTCATGCAAAATATAATTTGAATTGCTATCTCAGAGCAGTGCTTTGCAAAATGCCTTACAGAATGAAAATGCTATATAACAGTATAGTTCTTTTTTTCAGCACACTACCAAGTTACTGATAGAAATGGAAAAACATGAGCAACTGCTCACTTAGTGCACATTAAGAGTGTCCACATCGATAATGTCTGAGTAATATCTAAATTTGTATGCATGCAGGAACTCAGCATTTGCCTTCCATATTAAAAAAACCCTCTTTATATGAATAATGCACAACACATACTCTGTTTTCTCTATACAACGGATAGTATGATCTCTGTTAAGATGATGTTGTAGATTTTAAGAACTGGAGTTTTTAAAAGGCATTCTACTTTGACACATTTTTTAAGATCTTGAGAATTAAGAAAAGTGTGCTTTCAGAAACAAATGTTAAAACGAGTACTGTGACTTACAAAGCAATAACAACACAAAAGGGAAAAAAAGATGTATGTCAATGTCAAGTCACTCCACAGGAAACTCAAAAAGTTCTAACCAAGAAAGTATTGACAGCACACATCAATTAAAGCAATGAATGTCACAATAACATTTAAACACATCATTTTATTTCACTAACAAAACCAGATCAGAACCTTTGTTTTTTTCAAAGTATCACTGGACCTTTTACAGAAAGCTTTTTCTTGATAAATTATCAGTGGCACACACCTAGGGAGCCATAGTGGCTATACTGTGGAAAAATCTCACTTAGTAAGGTAATGGAAATAAATTTTTTAAAGATAGTAACAAGCATATAATACCAGAATAAAATTCACTGAGAATAATAAGAACTTAGCTTAACATGATATAATATCTAGAATACTTTGAAAAATAAACTGGTAAAAGAAGAAGCCGTTGCCTTATTGCTAAATTTATGTTTGGTAGGATTTTGTCCACGCTTAAAATTTTAGACAGTATTTTGTGGTTTGATACACATTCACAATGCCAAAGAAACCCTGAAAGAAAGAGGACTATTTTGGGGATGGTTTTTGGTTTGAGTTTTTTTTTGGTGGTTTTTTTTTTTACTAGCCTAAACCAGTGGTACTCAACCTTTAACAGCTGGAGAGCCACTTCTTAATAAAATGGAGTTGTAGAGCACCATAAAAATCAAGTATCAACAGTGTGATTTTTTTTCCATCATGACACTCCAATGTGTGATGATGCTGCCTTAATGCCACCACACATTGATACATCACGACATGACACATCAGCATCCTCTCTCCCAGCAGCATTCTGTCTTCAATCCCTTCTGGCTGCTAGGAAGGAGTGGGGTGGAGGGGTGGAAGGGGCAAAAGGGCGAGTTTTTCCCCATTCTGCCCCACAGCTGCTGGGTGGGAGGTGATCTCTACTCTTACCTGTGGGGGGATCCCAGCAGCTCCTTTTCTTTCCCCCTATGGGAGGGGGAACTTCAGCGACTCCCACACTGCTGGTCCATTTGCTCAGTGCTCCCCGCGCTGCCTGATAGAGTGGAGCGCCGATCAGATGCCTACATTGCGAGAGCCGCCTGTAGGGCCATGAAGAGCCACATCCGGCTCTAGAGCCACAGGTTGAGTATCACTGGTCTAAACAAAGCCAAAAAGGTACAATAGAATAAGGGCCCCTGTTTGGATCCTAAAAGGATCAGATAAAACCACAAAAATAACCCTTAAGTAAAATATAAAACATACTGTCTTGCTTTTAACATTTTCTACTTGTAGCTATCCAGCAACTTGAGTAGGAAACTAAAGGCGGGTTTTCCTCTTTACACTTTTAGAACACTGCAGGAGCTTGTCCGCAAGTACGCAAACATGGATGGTTTGCACACGCGTATGTTATTTGTGGTTTACAGCCCATGCAATAGTTCTTTGGAAGATATAAGCAGGAAAACTCCATATTTAAAATGGCCATTCAACAAGACAAAATTAAATGAGATACATAGTAATATAGATACTCTATTACATTTTGCTTGCTACTGTTTGATTACTACGAAATAGCATTTTTGTAAATATATTAAGAAAAAAGAAATAGGAACCTTGGCTTGAGAGTGTCCTGTCTCTATCAATCACAATAGCACCAGTGATTTCTTTTTTATCAGTATTTGGCAGTGCTGAGTCTGACGAGATGCAATAGAATACAGCACAGATCGGATCAAACTCTGGGTCTGGTTCCAAATCTCGTCTTGTTCGAGCATGTAACTCCATACTGATGAGGGTAAGGTGTTGGACCTAGCAACAAATAAACAAAGTACGTTAGTTTGTTCTGCAGGTTTCTTAAAAAAAAAAATTAAGAGAAGACTACCAGTACAAATTAGGACAGTGCAGACATTTATATGGTGGTATTACATTGTAACTACAAGGTCCCACCTGAAAATTAAAGTGATTAAACATGCACCTCTGGATCTCACTTTTTTGCAAAAACCACCATCTTAGGAAAAAAATATGATTAATCATTTAACACATTTTTATACTCAGTTATGAAAATTCAGCATGTGTTTCTGAGTACTGTATTCTCCTACCAAAAGCAGAAAATAAGACAAAAACCAGACAATGTTCAACAACTGTAAATTCCTGTAGTGTTTTCAAACAGCTTTGAGCTAAATCATATTTCTGAACCGATGAAGAACAAAGAACCACTCTTGGCTTTTCTTCTGCCTTCCTCCTCTCACCCAAGACAAGCATGAAGACTAAGTCTTACAGGAAGGTAGGGAGAATACCTAACTTTGCCTTCACTTGCATTAATGAACTTCCACATCATATTACCAGAGCTTTTTGCAGAATGGTTTACATGAAGAAAATGCTAATCCCTATACACTGTCAAGTTCTGACTCTGCAATAAAGACAGTATTATTTTATACTGTTTCAACACTATGTCGTTGCTCTGTTGTCTTGCATAATATTGCTCATAATGTGGATTAATGGAGAGGTTGGACAGATTATGAGGGAAAAGTTAGAAGTATTTCTGTGTATGTAAGCTGCCCTGGGGGCAGCCTGATCTCTTCTAGATTTGCATTCTAAATCGCTACAAACATCACTGAAGTGAAATTTTACTATCAAAGCTCTATCTCCACTTCCTCCAAGATCACTGGTTTCCTGTAGCTTCTCCTATGTCCTCTACTAAGTGCTATCTCCCTATTTCCTCTATAAACTGGCCAACAGCTAATTCCAAGGCACGGGTGTGGAGACTGTCTAGGAGCACATATACACAGACTGCTTGCCCAGTCAGCAGCCAAACACAGCAGCAGTGTGTTTACATCGCTTCCCTTTCTCCAGCACTTCGATTCCTCTCCTCACACCAAACACTCATCTACATTAAATTTATAGAGACCTTCTTTGAGATAGGCACCGTTTTGTTAAATGTAGTAGAAACTGCCCAACAGGTTCAGAAGATAACAAGTACAAATACCAGGAGGGCCTGACTGATTGCTGCCAGATGCCTTATTTCTTAAAGGAAACAATCCATGAAAATTATGGTCAACTAGTTTTTCAAGTAATGTTTTTATGCAAAACTTACTATTTATTTCTTCTGATTTTCCCTTATTTTTATTTTTAAAGGGAGGTTTACCATCTTCTCAACCAAAACACTGTGAAGTCTAGTTCAATACTGTTGGAGGCACTTGGACATCAAGCTGAAACTGGTAGATCAACTACTTAGTTGAAGCTGCAGACATCACACACTGATTAATTTTTAAGTCATGTAGGAACCCAGGAGAAAAATATTTTTGATTTCTGCCAGTATAAAATCAGCCTGATAAACTCTAGTTTTATAAAGTGACATGTAACAGTAAAGTTACCTCATGTAAAGACTTTGCTTCCTGCAGGTTTTCCACACTGACTTTAAAACCGTAAGTATTATTTAAAGATGGTCCTTCAATCTGGGAAGTCTCTTTTTTTGGAGCACCGAGGGCAGCAAATTGATTCTTAACCGGCAGGGGAAGAAAAAAGCACAAGGTAATGAGAAAACACAGGCTGCTAAAATCACATGTAACACTAAATAATATGAAATATTAAATACAAATTTATCAATGAAAATGCAAATGATACACTACAAATTAATAAAAAGTCCTCAACTTTTTACTATCTCCTCGTTTCATTTTTCAACATGCAAACAACAGTTACATCTTTCTGCCTTTTAGGAATACTTTTAGTTCACAGCACAGCAAGAGGCAGTTTGAAATACTTAAAAAAACCTCCCAGACAACCAAAAACTTCCAGAACTGTACCAAACCCCCACCCCCACCAGTCCCACACATACTGGCTTTCTTGGAAGTCTGAGGATATGGAAACCAGCAATTCTCTATTCTCTCTTGTGCAACAATTTGTCAAAAACTCCTACTTCAGTCATCACTTTTTAAGGCACTGAATTAAAGGTACATTAAGTACCCCCTTGAAATAGGTGAATACCAGTATACTGGGAAGATAAAACTACTGGGTCACTCCAGTAATGCACCTAGCCTGCCGTTCTATTTCCAACACGGGGAGCAGAAACACTGTTTAGAGAAAACAAGTCCAATCCCTTTCTCCTCTGTCAGCACACCACAAATTGACCTCCTTGTTTTCAGAAAATTCTTAGAACATTGTCAGAAAACTAATACACATCGAGACACATAAATACACACAGGTCTGGGTATACATATATAAAAATGGGAAATCACACTAGAACTTAAAAAGGATGTTGTAACTCAAAGAGTAAAACAACATCTTTGCACAGTGCCTCTTTAGTGTTTCATTAGTGTCTCACTACCCTAGAACAGCACCCTCACACTGACTCCCCCCAAATTAAACTCAAAAATTTATTCCTAACTTTGAGCGTGCTCTGATTCTACAACAATTGTACCCTACCATTTTAAAGGTATTTTCAAGATCTTAACAGTTAAAGAAAAAAACAACAAAGAAGAAAGAATGGAAATATGTAGATGTGGCGTAATAAAAATACATCTGTACAGAAAATGTTAATTTACCCTCATTTGTGTGGTTAGAAGTACTCTTCGAAGACCATCAGTATTACTTCCTCTCTTGTGGCTCAGTTTCTGAGCTTTTGGTTCTGTAAACATATGAGTGAAAGACTACTTAGCCTCAATAGTATTGTCTAGGCATTAAACAACATGCAAGAAATAACAGAGGCATTTCCTTAACATTACAAACAAATATTACATATATAAGCAAATACAGCTTTATCCTTTGTCAAAGCCAAGGCACAACTACTGCAATTTGGTATTCATGGACATTTAGGAACATATAATACAAGGCCAGTAAGTTACAAAGCCTCACATCATTATCATCTTGAACACTGCAATGTTATTCACACTATACACTGAGATTATTTTTGGAAAAATACAAGCAATACAGTCAACAAGATTAAAAAATCCTCCAAATAAGCAATACTTCTAAATTAAACTTTTAACCAGCACTTCAGAGTTCAGATACTAGAGATTGTTAGGAAGCAAATGGATGTTCTACTTCTGGACTTTTTCAATAATTCAGTAGTTACTTTAACAATAATGCATAGAACCTTTGTTTTCAAAAACTAGTTTTAAATCTATTTTTTGCAGAGATACGATTTTTTCTTATTTTGTCAAAGAAATATATTTAGATTTGTGTGTGTGTGTATTATTAGAATCACTTAATGGATTTACCTGCAGATAAAGGAGTAAAACCAAGAACTTCAGGTATTCCATCTTGTTTTTTTCTCTGCACAATGGGTGTACTATGTAGGCAAACAGAATCAGAATTTCCAGGATCTTCATTAACTGGAAATGGAGATGTGTCAAAGGATGACCTAATGTCCTCTTGGGTGCATGGAGAATTTTGTGCACTTGCAACTGGTGCTACATCACTTCCTTCCACGGAAGACAAAATAATATCCTGATTTTTCCATTCTGTGTCTTCTAAACTGCACTGCTTGGGATCTGGAGATGCCACCTGCTGCCAAGGAGGAAGCACTGGAGAATCTGGTGAACTGTAACTGACATAATAATCTTCCTCCTCCTCCTCCTCTTCCTTATCATGTTCTGGAGCTGAAGTAGTGTGTGTCTTGCTTTCACATGAAGTTTTATTAGAGTCTATGTCATTTTTAGTATTTACAGAAGTTCCTATAGTGCTTATAGACTTATCACAGGTTTCCTTGGTTTGCGTTTTTGTATTTTCTGCCACAGAGGCAGGAGAGTTCTTTGTAGGCACAATAGGTCTTTCATCTTCCAGGCTAGACAAATTTAAATCTTTAGCTACTTTTATTACTTCTATAGATTTCTCTTCAGACAATACTGCAGAGCTGAAATTTTCAGCTGCCTTTGCCAGCTCAGCAGGATGATTCTTAGGCAATTTCTTGAAATGTTCATACTCTTCTTTGGCATGAAGCCATATCTGAACTTGCTGTTGGCTTGGAGCACACTTGCATGGCATTATGACTATTTTTTTGTCTTCACTAGTTTTATGGCTATTACTTTCTCTTTTATTAACAGCAGAGTGACCATAATGAGGAGGAGATCCCGGTCTAGGACTTTCTGTCATTGCTGAAAATGCAGTCTTCCAGAGTCGTAGACCTTCTAATGAGAAGTCCCCCTCAAACTCGAGAAGGTCATTTGGAAGTCTGGTTTCCACTGTGAGAAGCCGCCCTCCAATCTCCCTGTGAAAAAAAGTAGTTTAAATTACTGTTTTACTCTAAACTGCACTGCAGGCAGTCCTCCAGATGATAGAAAAGCAGAGTACTACTAACAAGTTTTCTCACTATGCAATTCCCATGGGCAGTATTTTTATTTTACAAACCATGAAGGCACATTCCCACTTACTACAACAATATGCAATAAAAAACCTGAAGTATCATGAAAGAAAATGGGTATTTGGACTGCAAGCACAGTAAATTTCAACTTCAAATGTATGTATATCAGATGGGATCTTTCATGCATCCGTGCTACGTAACAGCACAAATTGTTTACAGGAATAAATTAAAACTTAATATAATCACAATCACATGTAGACACATTTAACACAGTACCTTGGCTTTTCTGGAGCATCTGAAGGATTGCTGCAAAATGGTTCCTGATAAACTGTTTCTGCAAGATCATGATCCAGCAAAGTTGCCATGATTTCTTCACGACTGGGTGGGGACATGAGAGGCTTAAGAATGTGAGCAGTACGAGGTGTAAAGCTTCCATTCTTTGATTGTGAGGGAGAACTGGTTGACCTTGGTGAACTATCTGGAGTTGGAGTTAATGCTTCATTGTTTCTTGAAACATGTAATTCTAAATCCTCAGAAGCTGCATCTATAAGTTCACCATCAGGCGATGACAATAAGGATGTAAAAGAGGTATTAACTGAGTCAAGTGGTTGACAGGGTTCAAAAGTGGTTTCTTTTCTAATGTGGCTTTGAATCCAGTCTGAGCAGCTTGGCTGAGAAAGGTTAAGAAATCTCTCTTTATTTACTGTACTTCTATTCAATTTGAATTTTTCATTTAAACGGACTTCAGTCTCTTGGGTACAAGAGGTATCGATAAAACTAGATCTAGCAGTTGAAGAATGAATGGTTTTCCTCCATTGACTATGGCAGTGGTTCTCACTATTGTCTAATGAGGTCTTCTCAAAAAGCTCAGGGCTCAGGGAACCAGGCCGGATCCATTTATTTGTGCTTGAAGAATGTTGCTTTTCTTCCTCAGATTTTTGGTCGTTATGACATAGAAAGTCATTTTCTGTTGTTTGTCCAGAACCAAGATCCTGAACTGCATCACTCAAGAATTTCTGGGGCAAATTTTGATCTGCTGGGACAAACTGGCTTGCAGAATAAAAACTGCAAAATCCACTTTGCCCTATAGTATTAATATCAAAGTTGTAATTGTGGTCTGGAGATAAGCTGTCTTCAAGTGAATAACAGCTTTCAAAACCAGGGTCTGAAAAAAAAATGGGGCTGTCATCAGATACAGAATGATCAATGCGACTGGTAATTGGCTGGCTTGAAGACTCCATTTTTGAAAGTTTTGCTGTTTTTTCTTTAGGTTTTGTGCTCCTGGGAGCACGAGATTTTCTTGATGATGTGACTGACCGAGACCTCTTGATGGCTTTATTCTGTTCAAGAGGGCATGGTATGCCCTTGCTCAGCTGTGGTTTGTCTGGCAACGGCTCCTGTGCAATACTGGCATTCTGAGCTTTCTGCTGTCTCTTCTGGAGCAACTCTTTCAAAACAGCCAGACCAGACTGTCCTTCACCAAATGCTGATGGGGCCACTATATTCCTGTTTTTATACTGGGAGATGGGTTTTGGTTGCATGGTTGTTTCTGACAGAGGCCTTTGTTTTGTGGTTTCGGGTTTAAAATTGGACATATCCAAAATAAATCCTCTCTGGTTTTGATCGCAATTTAACTGTTTCACTGGACTCTTCAAAGACGTAACAAAACAGTTTTTAGGCAATTGAAGTGGCCCAGGGTTTTCCTCAGATGGCTTAAGAATAGAAGAACAAGGATCAGAATGCTTGGATGCCTCTGGTAAACAAAAAATCTGCTGTTGATTATTGTCTTTACAATGCAAATAGTTAGCAGTATGTAATTGATCCATCTTCGCTGTGTCCAGAGAGTCACAAGTTTCATTTAATTTCCCAGCTGGTGGCAAGTATCTGATTTGCAAATTTTTTATCTCTTCTGCTTTTGGGGGAGTCTTATCTTTAGAGATGTGTGCATTCTGTGTTATGTGAGTTGAGTGATTAGATGGATCAAATATGTTTTGAATGAGAGCAGAATCCTTCATTCTAAATACAGCACTCTGAGTCCTGGACCTTTGAGAGCTCATTTTTGGTACTTCCCTTCCAGATGCCACAGGAGTAGATGCGAAAGATGAATGAGGGTCTTCCCGTGGAGCAGGCAAACACTGTGCATCTAGAGGCTTATCAATTTCCATCAATGAGTGAAAACAGCCCAATGAAGTACCTTGTGCATCAGCTGAAGGGAGCTGTGCTGACGGCAGATATCCAGCTGAATAGCCAGGAAGAGGACTGTCTTTGCGGTTGTGAAGTGGCTGAGAACAGACAGAATTGTAAGAAATCTCAGGCAGATCTTGATGTTTCAGCACAAACTTGACTTCTGCAGTAGAGCGACCATTTCCTTTTTCATCTTTAAATACAACGCGTTTTCTTGAGGACGCTTTTTCAGCCATTTTTTGTTTTGTTCTAGGTTTCTTCTTTCCATCGTCTGGTGTTTTATCGGCCTGATTAATCTTTTTCTTTTTCTTGGTAGATACAGTGGGGCTAGCAAATTTCTTTTTACATTTCTTAACCTGAGTTTTTGCACGACTAGTTCTTCCTACACTAGTATTAACGGTCTTGCTGTTGTAGATATTGGGCCCCCTACTAAATAAAGCTTCTCTGTCCAGGTTGGTCAAAATTTCTTCTGCTTTTGGATCAGTGGGAGACCAGCAGCGAGGTGGAGATGTGTTTACTGGGCTTGTGCTTCTCTCAGAAAGAAAACCTAACTTAGACATAACATCACTATAATTATAGTCACAGTCTTCAGCTTCAGCACTGTAGGAGGGCGAAGGAGGAGAAAGAATTGTGTGAGTCCTTTTTCTGAAAGATAAAGTTCTTTTAATATTTGTACTACCTGTTTTTTGTGGTTTTCCAGCTTTTTTCTTGGTTGACTTATGTTTTGCTTTCCTTTTGTGACTTTTCTTTGGTGTTAGTGGATAAATAGGATATTTGGTTGCAGGAGAGTCAGGAACTTTTGGCCAAAAGTCCTTTAAAGGTGCAAGCTTTTTATATAAATTCATCTTTTCCTCTGTGAGTACTACTCTTTCCTCACTAGAATCTACTTTCCCCAATTTAACAAGCATATTTTTTCTCCCTCTAAATCTATTGATGATAATATATTTAATAATAACAGGTGGCAATTTTTTAGAAAGTTTTCTACGCTTTCGAGACTTCTGAGACCCATCCAAACTTTCAACACCTTCTATCGGTTGAGGTAGATTAATTTTTGAGTTGTGTGCGACAAAGCTCGATTCACTGTCTTCAGTCTCATAATTTACCTTCCGCTTCGTTCGGAGAGTGTATTTATTCCCGCACAGTCCAAATGACTGCTCAGTTTCAAGAGATCCATCTGCAAACTGGCAGTCAGTGTAATTAGCAGTACTTGTAGGCATTTTGTTTTCAAAAGCCTCAAGAGGAACTTGAACTAAGTCACTAGGTAAAGCACCATCCTTATCAGGAATGTTACTACAAGCATTACCTTGTGTATAGCAGCTTTCCTTCACTGATGCAACATCATTTACACTTGCAGGCTCCTGACGATTGATAAAACTATGCTTCTTTTTATTCAGTTTCAACCTGGACTGTTTGTTGCCTTGCTGTAATTTATATGTCACGGGAGCTAATTTCTGTGGTCGACTGAGACAATTAGAAAGAACAACACTAGGGAAGAACATATAATGTGCTGCTTGTTGACTGAGGCTTGGCTTTTCTGCCTTGTGCTCCTGAAATTCTTCATACCTAATTTTAAGCTTATTAAGGCCACCTTCATCAGTGTTATTTTCAAGTGAATGTACCACAGTTCGACTGCCTCCTGAACAAGATACCAATTCACAATTTTCTGTAGCTGTTGCTGGAAAAAAACTATTTATACTTGCACTGCTGGATTTTTCATTTACTTCAGAGGACATTTTACCTTTGGAGTGGCTCATATCAGAAAAGTTATATAAGTTTTTATTCAACATGTTGTCACCAATATGGCGGCCCACATGCATAAAAGAGACATCCTTTTCAGTCTTTCTAATGCTAATGTACTTCCTACTAGGTATTGGTCTGTTCACTGATGAAATATCATCTTCATAGTCAAAAATATTATTTCCACATGAAGGAACCTGGAGAGTATCTTTCTTGTTACTCTCTTTGTGAGAGTTTTCTGCATGGGTACTATTGCTGAATGGAGTTGGGTACTTTGCTGAGTAAGTGCTTTCTTTTGTATGAGAATGGACTGAAAGTTCAGGTCTTGTTTCTGTGTTTGGTTGTGAGAGGTCTTCTACAAAATCTTCATTATTCAAAACATGGTTAGAAAGGGCACTTGTGTGTTTACACTGAAAAGTAATTTTAGCAGAAGATGGGGGTTCTAGTGTAGCAGCATCTTTGTGAAAGATTGAGGTCTTTACAGACATTTTGCTTGTTGCAATGACAGAAGAGTGAGTTCGAGAACTTTCATTATTCAAAGGATTGTCTGAAAAGGAAGACAAGCAATTTTATTCTAGTTTTTCCTGTAAAAAAATAACCTAAGGCATTAAAAATTTTAGTAGTATTTTCCTGAAAGCCTTCCCATCCAAACAAGAAACGAAACTCTTGCAAACCACATAACATTTATAATCATGACAACTAGAGACCCTGACTGCATGAGTTGCTTTATCAAAATCACATCATCAGCATATTTGTCTCGGGCATTTTGTTGGTTATTCCTCAATGGTAGACTTGCATACAATTGTCAAAGATTTCACGCTGACTTTCTGAAAGAAGGCTTCACAATCACTTTCATATAACTAAATACAAACAGACTGATTTCTAGAAAAGGTTGTACCCTGCTTTGTCCCTGAGAAGTATGTACACTCATTGGCTCTGAAAAACAAAAAACTTATTTAGATAACCTTCCCCTTGCAGAAAAGTCATTGCACAGAAAGCTAAAGTAGTGTATCTTACAACACAGCAAGGGCTGTGTATGAACTGTGCTGGGCACTAAACATAGGTACTTTCCTGCACTTTTATAAAGCAGAGCAATACAGCACCCAGTCAGGTGTTCATGCAAGAAGCTTGCACCAGTTAGTTAGATCCTGGATTCATATCCATGTATTAATGTTCCCACATGAATCTGAGACCAGCAGGTGCTGTGGTAACTTGTCCTGTGCAGACTCATCACATGGTATTTGTGATGATTTTCATCTCTTTAATAATACTTTCACCATATTTATTGCAGGGTAAGTATGGACAGGGAAGTGGTAACAAATTAACAAGTGCCTGCTCGCTCATAACCTCGCTGAATCACAAGTAACTTGACAGAGGTTATACCACTGCAAAGAGGCAGCTGCCAAAGAGCACCTGGCACACAGAAATTTGTTCATGTGTCCACCTCTTTAGCTGCAATGTTGAAGGGGAATAGGAGTTATGAAATACGCTATATGACCTGGAAGCACGTGCTGCACACTGATGTACTAGACTGGGGATCCTTTGGGCCTTTACTGTAAATCTCAACCAATTTGGGGATTATCTTAGATTCATGCCGCCTTCATCTCAGCAATTTATTTGCTGCTCGCTGAGAAAAATAAAAGGAAGTCCCAATCTGCTTCTAATAACATTTTCTAATGCATACACAGAGTCCCTGAGCTGTGAAACACAGCTGGGAGATGCTCCCTATTATGCTTTGAGGGTAGGAGTCCACAGAAAGAATGAGGATGATTAACTGAAAACTCAGAAAATGCGAGTTTGGCAGTGTCAACAAACAACTGGAAAATACCTGGCTATTCAGATATAAAAACTGCAAAAATACTTGTCAGTCAGTCAGATCATATGGACACAGATTCATGTCTGGATAGGTATTTTCTAATTTAGAGGACCTGGACTGAGATCTGTTTTGAATTTACTGTATCTTCTATTATAAGAAATCAATGTAAAAGTTCACAGTAATAAACCTTCTAAGCTGACCTTCTGCATGTGGCATTTCACATATTTAAAATATGCTAAAATTTAAACAATTATTTAAGATACAGTCTCATTAGCCAGCAGCAACCTCTTACTACAACGCATTAGGAAGTATGGCAAATAAGGAAATTACAATTGTATATTTAACAAAAGCAAGTAATATTAGCAGTACATCAAATCATGTATTAATCCAACCATTATACCTATAAAAGCAAAGGAAAAAGCAAACTATGTTTTGAACACTGAACACAAAAGAATAGCTGTGGTTATCTATATAAGACCATATAGCTCACTTTCTCAACCGCACATTATAATGTGACATGCAAATTTTCTAATGAAACAAATAATACTATTTATATATTTGCCCAACCTCAAAGTGTGCATTCTGTTGGCTAATGTTATTTAATCAAAGACAGCATGTTATAAAGATGGCAAAAGATCTCCAGAGATTTTTTTTTTTTTTACAGATTTTGAAAGGCAGTTCCTCCTGCATCAGCTTTGCCACTGCATAGTTTTAACTCATGCAATCCCAAATGTAAACATGCAATCTGCAGAATGAAACATAGGCCGAAACAAAGGTTCACAATATTTTAGCATATGTGGCAAATACTTGCAAAAAATCATCTAAATTTACACAGTAATACATTTATTATTTACAATTATCCTACGAGGATCCTACAGAATAATTACTTTAAATACTGTATTTGGTTTTTTTCATGAAAGTAATTAAACTATGTCCTTTTGTGGATCATTGATACAATAAGAAATACAGATTCTGGTAATTCATAGAGAGCACTGAGATTAAAATACAGTTGTTTTTTAAGGAAGATGTTAAGGGCCTGCTTCTGAAATCTGTTGAGAACTTTTCCTTCCAATTGAAACAAGGACCGAAAATGGTCAGCACTTTCGAGAATTAGCAATTTCAGGTGAAAATGATCTATGACTCAACTTCTAAAGCTCATTTTCTATTTACTTACCACCATTTTCATCTGCAGTTCCATCTAACTGAGGTATTGAGAGATTAGTTAGGAGCATATTGCTACCACTCCACTCCATTTCTTCCTCTGAAGATGAATCCTCTTCTGTTGAACTTCGATGCATATTTTTGCCAGCTGATCTGGAGGAAAGCGAAGGAACCAATTGATGCACAATACTTCTATCAGAAAACACCACAAGCCACAGGTAACATGAAAATCAGTGGGGTGTGGTGCTATGTGTTAGTATAATTTGGGGGAGCAAAAGGAAACAAACAAAAACTTTGTTACATTTCTCACTGAGAAATTCAAATTATTCAATGTTATTATTTTAAGAGGCAATAGTGGTAACCAACCATTTTAAACAGCAGGATTCACTAACTTAAGAAGATACAGAGAAGGCATTTAGACGCTTAATTTTAGTTCAATTTTAGTGAAATTTAATTTAATTGCTTCAAAGTGCTTGAAATTTGAAGACTAAACCAACTATGCAAAATTACTTCAGCTTAGCTGTTAGCAAATAGATGTTTACTTTTTGGGTTTTTTTTTTTGTTAAGAAATCTTTCCTGTATTATAACAATTATCTCTCTTAGCAGGCTTAACTAAATCATGACCAAACTATGTTTCATTCCACCTCTCATTGAATATTCTGAAGCAGGTGTTGTTAATATTTAATCTGCTTTTACTAAGTTAACTGTTCTACACTGCCATGTTTACAGTCATAAATTCACTGGGAAAAAAACCCGAAGTGAATCTACAAAGAAAAGCTTCTATGAATTTTTCACGTTTTTAAGGTGGCATGCTTTATATGGGCATGGGGGAAGGAAGAATATAATAGAAAACCACAAAAAAATGAATCCTCCAGTATATTATAACTGTACAAGCACTTAGGAATTTGATTTCTTCTTCTTTAAAATAAAGTGTGAGATGGACGAAATTCTTAACAGAAGTAAGCTATTCTGTGGCTACAAGAAAGAAATTCAGATACATATTGAGGAACTGAGGTTTGGATTTCTTTAATCTGTTTGTTTAAGTTTGTGTAATACCTTAAAAGATACAAATACAAATGTTTTGAAGTTACAGGAAGGAATATCCACAATAACCTAAATACAGTTTACTTCTGCAGCACTCTTTTATGACTGGAGTTAAACCATCATGAATTATATGTATGGTACCACCCCAGACATCTGAATGTCAGCACTGAGCTAATTCAGATCAGGACATATTTATTAGTTCAGAAACAATAGGCTCAAATGTAACCACATAATTTCCACTCAGGTCTGGAAGCATGACTTGGAGAATCAAATAAAAAGCACAGCTAGGTACAGTCTCCATGATCTAAGTGAGCTTAGCTGTCCCTCTTCTACAAATGTCCCTCTTCTCCTGTTCCCAAAACATGGAAAAGGACAGTACAAAGCAATCAGCTCTATATGCAAATTAATATTAAACTGATATTAATTTGAAGAAACTGGGGATGTTTCTTCCAACCTGAATTATGCTGTAATCGCAGGTAAATCTTTGTCAACTTCAGTAAACCAAATCAGACTGGAAATGACTTCTGCAGGTAGCTGGGATTTCTTCTCATTCGGGCCCATCAGTTTGGATCCCAAGAAAACTTGTGTAACACACATGATACCACCATACATGAACTAGTCTTGGTGGGCTTTTTTCCCCCTGATCGTTTTTTTCTTCAGTTCAACACAAATATAACCCAAGCCATTTAATTCACTCAGTGGGGTGTGGTTCCTCCTCATTAGGTCAATAGATTTTCTGAGATAATGTACGAGTGGTAAATACTCACTAACAGAAAAGCCATAGTATGGACATGGTAGGATGCATTAGGAAGCCATACAGATGGAATGAGCCTGAGCAGAGTAAATCATGAGAGAGATCTAGCATCAGACTCAAACTGGTTCTTTACACACGAGCAGAATCACGCAGGGGGCAAAGATACCCATGCTTGTGTCTGAAATCAGCCCAAATTCTGTAGAGATCTCAGTGAAACAGAACTTGTAATTCCCTCTGAACACAAGATCACTCCCCCTGGAAGCACATGGTATGTACATTTTCCCTAGTGCTTTCTGTCTGGGATTAAGGTGTAGGCATATGTGAGCAAGATACTAGCGAGACAGCTTATCAAGTCGCTTGAGTTTTTAAATAGGATTCTTTACTGCATGAAAGCAGTTAATTGCTTCAGGATCCTACCTGATTCCTGAAGTTGTACAGTCAAGCTCATACTGAGCTGTGCCTGAGCTAATGAACTCTGCAAGATACAGGTTTTCACAGAAACTACCACTAAACTGAAGTTTGTTGATATGTGTTTTGGATGGAAATTTCAGCTTTTCAGACTACTGTGAGGGAAAAAAACATAGAAAATCAAAGGTCAGGTAGGAAAATTAGCTTTAAAGATCTCTAGAACTAGGAGACTAATGAACTAATTTCTGGTTCTGTTACAACTTTTATGTGTCTTTGGGAAATAAAAGAAGTATTTCTATACCTCTCCAGTTCTCTGAAACATAGTATGACGACAATTTCTGATGTAGGAAAAAATCCTAAATATAAAAATGTTATGTCTGTGATGTTTCTCATATTCCAAACAGAATTATAAATATCAGAAGGTGTGCCATAAGCAGGGGTCAAGAGAAACTGGATATAGCTGCTTTCAATGCCTGTCACTGCAGACTGTACAAAAGGTCATTACAACCTGAGAAGGTGTTCCAAGAATCTTGGCCTTAAATATATTGAAGCTGCTGACCTTTCTGAGTCAAGCAGACTGAGCAACATTCATGTTCTGATTTAAGCTTTGAGCATGGAAACAAAGGGGTGTTTTTTCCTCAGGTTGCTTGGTTAGTCTTTATATGAATACTTCTTAAATATTGACTTTAGCAAGAGATGTACAAGATACACCTTAACATTTGTACTACATCCAAGGTGTGACCCTACAAGTAAGTTACCACTAAAGGTTTTCTTGTATTTGGACTTGCAGAATGAAAAGCCTACTTAATTTTTCCTCAAAGAGCAAACTAGAAGCTTATGTTTGGCCAAACCTAAACATTTAATCTCTATTTCCAGATAACACTCATGATTCACATCATAATCTAAACAACTTGCATTCCATCCCAAGATCTGCATAGATTTTTCCATTTTATCAACAGAGACCTCTCTACATCCCACTGGGGTCACAGCGTATTTGAAAACAAGGCGGGAGGGAGGAAAGATCTGGCAGAAAAATAACCATATTAAGAAAAGAAAATATATACCTTCTTTTTGGCCCAGGCTCTTCCATGCTACTGTCCCACCTCTGGGACATTAGCAAGCTAAGTTCCATTTCTTCTTTCTCACACTGTGGCTCATTTTCTTCATCATCACTGTTCTGAGAATTTCGCCAGCTTCCAAGAGAACGATGGTGAGAGGGTGTTTTTTGATGTCCCATCTGATATCCATCATTCTCCAATCCAGCCAACAGATCAATCATGGCCTCATCAGCACTATTGCCCACTGCAGAAAAAGCCCATACAACTAGAATCTATATTTTGTTCTACTTGTAAATTACTAGTTACAGTCTACCAGTAAAAAACAAAACCAACCAAACCAAACAAAAAAAGCCCATCACCATTTTAAAATCTACTAGTTCATTACTGTCTAAGGCAAGGCATGCTACAGAGACAGAGCTCTTTTCATATCTTATTTTTTCAAATTTTATGATTTATCTTTTCTAGCTCTGTATCTAAAACTTGTCAACTTTCTGGATTTCTGCCCTACTCTTCTGATTGTACCAAATTTAGTGGACGCAATTCTCTCTCTCCACTCTCCTATTACCTCCTCACATTCAGTAAAGCTGCACTCTCCCCTTTAATTTCAGCATGAATGTCAGCTTCTGCAGCATCACTTCTCTTGCTCAATAGCTGCATTAGCTTTGTTGGGTACTTCTCTCTGTATCACTTGAGGACTTTCAGTCACTGCATCTTGTGAAAAGGGATGCTGATTTTGACCAACTATTCCTCCTTCTGTTCTTTACCATAATGCTCAGCTTTGGTTCCCTTTTTATGTCATTATAAGCTGTTCTATTCCAAGGTTTCTCTAAACACTGAAAGTTTACCTGATTTCACTCCTCTCCCTAATTTTATTTTCTTTTATGTAACCCAAGCTTACAGTAATTCATGCACTTCCCTTCTCATTTTTTATTTTTGTTTCTTAAAAATCCTTCCAAGTCACAAATTTTTCTCACTTTCTTCCTACTTACCTATCATCTGACCCCATAACCAATTTATGACCTCCAGTCTACCAGGCATGTTTGTTACTTCTCTCTCCTTCTCTGGCTGCAGAACTACAATCTCTACTTTCTTTCCTCGGGAAGCATCATATGATTACTATGATCTTGAGAATTATATAAAGTAGATCTCAACATTGGTGAGAAAGGCATTTTTCATATTTTGCAAAGGCTTCACAAGACACCATGCAACCCTTTACAACAGAAACCATCCCCTTTTACAGAGTTCTGAATTAACCCACTTTCAATTATACTTTCTGCTCTTGGCTCCTTTGCCCTTTGTGAGGCCCATCATTAAACTCCAACCTCTACTTCATGTTAATATGAACCTTGGGGTATAATTCACAGTGAATAGCAGAATTCATGTGGTTCACAGTCCCTGTGGCACTACAACTCTACCGAGGAATAATAAAGACTAGTGCAGGCTATGAAGGAGCGTAAGAGACCCAGATATGCAGCATGTCACTCACAGCCACACAAGACACCAGAAATTAGTAGCTGCATGACAAGAAAGGAGGAGAAAAAAAAAAGTCATATAATCTCGATTTGATTCTCTAGTCAATGGAAAAAACCAGATCATTTTAACAATTCAATTTGGTTGAGCAATTCAAATGTACAGACATAAGGCATACCCTACATATTATTTTAGCCACTTTTTATCCTCTCAGGTTTGCTCATGCTTGCCAGCTCCCACAGAATTTCTTATACTTCTTTCAATAAATCCAAATCCTTGCCTATAAAATTCCTATAATCAAAATCTTGCCTATTCTCTGCAAAATAAAACAGCAGTACAGTCTTAATCTAACTTCATCCACTCCTACTTTCTTAGCAAGAAAAGATTTCAAGGTTGTATATTGCATTACCCACAGACATATATCGCTGCCCAAGCAACACCCACACTCTACAGGTATCAAAAGCAGTGGAGGCTACTATGGGTTTTAGATACCCCTCCCTGTCCCACACCATATGGTTCATATTAATGTTATACATTATGTTTGCCAAAGAACATACATAGAGATATACCATGAACTATGTGCTTTTCATCTTCTCTAGAGCATTTGAACTATTTCTACCTCATGTAGCTTTTCATACAAGTTTCTTTCTTGGTTATTTTATTGTTGTTTCCCCCTCGTGCCAGTCACAATTTTACTGACATGGTTTTTCTCCTCCTCTTAAATATTTTGCTTCTTGTTTCTTTGCCTTCAACCATTCTTTGTATCTAAAAATTTTGGGAAATGCTCTGCTGCAACTTGCCTCTCATTATCAACCTACTATTGCCCAGTATCTCCAGACAGCTGAGCTTCTAAAGACAGATCATATGCATGTTTTCTACCTTAATTGTATGAAAGAAGCAGTCAGTAACTGCAAGAGTATCATGGGTAGACAGTCAAAATCATCTTCATTCTGATAGTTTCAGCTTTATAGCCCTAGGAGCATAAGGAAGAGCAATACCCACAAGAGACTGCATTGAGCTGACGTGGTGAGAGGACAGGGCTTACTGAACCAGTCAAACACAGCAGCCTCTACAAATACAGTCCTGGTGACATTTCTTAGAAAACATATGGTGCGTTTTGGTGCTGGTAGGGTGTGTGTGTGTGAAGCCTTAACCTGTTTGAAAAACTCCTTGAGATAAACTACTTTCTTTCACGATGGGTAGCTAAGGGAACACAAAGACTGTGGAACAATAAAATAGTCTGGAAGAAAACACATTCCAGTCATACTCACTAAAAACTGTAGTCTGGTTCAGTCTTTGAGACAAAGGTTGAAAGCTCTGACTATTCTCCACAATGTTTAAAATTGCTTCTTCATTAATAAGTGCTTCCTCTTCTTTATCGGTATGCATCCTACTGGAGTCTTTAAAAGAAAAAAGAAAAAAAGAGAAAGCATAAAACTTCAGAGTCAGATACATCAACGCATTATGAAAGCAAGCCACTTTAGAATGGATTTTACTATCCAAGTATATTTCCATTATTTGTTGGGGCAATTTTAGAAAGGCTTACTCTAACAATAATAAAAATAAAAGCAGAACTACTCTTCTGTTTTTCATAACCAACAATCACAACTCCCTTGGCTTACTTCTGCTAATAGTATAAACAGCCAAACCATGACATAGATTTATGTCTAAACAATTAGGATATTAAAAAAACTCACCTTTGCTCAACTTTTTATCGTCATGCACTTCTACCGTATTAGCTGGTGTACACGGAAAGGCTTCAGGAGAAAGTACCTCAGAATGTAGTGTTAGCTCAGCAGAGAACTCCTCTGATCCATTACTGTAGTCCAATGATCCTGACAACGTTCTAGTTAATTGAAAAGCAAGTTTTAAATGCATATTTAAGGTTTGCATAGAATACTATATTTTATGACAAATGGCTAAACACTTACACAGAGAAGTCATTTTGCTTGAGAATTTCTTTAAGTCTCTTCTGAAAAAATTTTTCACTCTCTGTTGCTGGCACAAATCCACGGTCTTTAAAATTTGAAAAATATTTGTTATTCAGTTTTACTTTAACCTCTCAACACAGAGAGCAGCTAAAATTACTGATTTTGTTAGGGAAAGGCTCAAAGTTGAAGTGCCTGCTAAGTTTTAGTGCCAAATCTGAGGGCTGACTTTCCAAATGTACGAAAAAACTTTAAAATACTTCACATACTCCCACTGATCTCATTTGCAACTGTGAGTATCAACAGCATTTACAAATCACGACGCAATTACACCAAGGTGAGCATCCAAGAAAAATCAGTGAACAAGTTTGAGAAGTCTGGCTTATGCAGCCTGACTAACATTACACAGAAACACAGGAAAAAAGTCAACCAGAAAGTAGTCTGCCTTAGCCAGGAACCTGCCTCTTTCCTTCTTGCAATCCTGTGACTTACTTGCCAAATATCATTCATATTAAAATAAATATGGCCCAGGTTCTGCGGAGAATAGCCTGTTCATTATGCAATTACGTTACAGAGTACAGTCTTCCCTGAGTAATGAATTTTACATAAAAATACAGGGATTTGTCTATCCTACTAGAATTTTAATCTAATATCACCTTAGCTATAATTCCACAGAAATTAAATGGGACTGTTCTTGTGCATAAACTACAATGGAAAGCTTCAAGATAAAGAGATTTCGTTTTGTCGTTATTTAAATGTTTTCCATCACAAAGCATGCAATCTTAACTGCCATTATCATTCATTCTCTCTAGAATGTTGCAGATAGCTGAATCATGATGTTGTTAGGCAAGGTTACGCATCTTGCTTTCAAAATTGGCAGATACTGGACCATCAGTAAGCCTGGATGCGAAAAAACAGTACATCTAAAAACGCTCAAATTTTACACCAATTTAAATTCAGTCCTCTTGCTTGCTTCTCATTCANTTTTTTTTTTTTTTTTACCTTGTGACTCAGGGGGCTTAATCTGAGAAGATTCACATTTCTGTCTCCGTCGCTGCTTTTCATCCTCCCATATAGCTTGCAAACCAGGGTTCCTGCCAATCTGGGCTGAAATATGCAATTAAACATGAAGGGAAGTCTGCCAAAGTGACAAAGCATTCTTTCCCCAAATTGGATTCTGACACTCTTCTTCATCTCTTTGTCATTCTAGCCTGTTATTTCTTAATTGCCATTCCTGCCTTACTCTAGGATTTGGTATTATGTAAAAGTTAAGGCGTAACTTCATTTGTTTTCTAGATCTCCTATTTGTAATCTAGATCTTTGGCTTTTTCTGGTCTTCCCACCAAGTATGTGTATATTTGTATCTACAGGTGTATGTACACACATATGCATACATGCATACATCTGATGTTGGTATTTCCATTACTATTCTTCCTATAGGTCTGAAACCTTCTGTTATGCATTAATAACAATCTCTTTATATTGCTCTATTTTTATAACCTCTTTTCTTTCAGAGGTAATTAATTTTTCTTAAACTTTATAAGTCTGGAGATCAACAATTCACTGACACTGAAATCTGGATTGTGGTTTAACTAAGCTGAGCTTTAAAAGAAGAGTGAACTATGACATCATAGTTTCTCTTCTAAAACCGTTTTACATGGAAAGTTATTAACACTTCACCTTCAATATCCAGTTGATTCAAAATGTCAGCAGCTACTGCATCCACCTCCAATTCACAGGTACTTTGTGGCTCAACACCTTTCAACATTAAAGAGCTGTGACAACATAAATACCACAGGTTAATTTTATCAATACACTGAGTTTGAAACATGCATCATCACTGTTTCTTAACTGGACTAATACCTAAAATTTTTCAGAGGGAACAGGAGTAACCAACTGAATGCAGAATTATCAGTTCCCATCCTCCCCTGCAAGTCCTGAAACTAATGATCATATTCAAATCTAATTAGATAAGAAATCTATATCTTCAACTTAAAGGGTTTAGATTTTTCTTTTGTGAGAAGAGAAAGAGCTGATAAATAACTCCAAGTACTAAAGCAACTACAATAATGTTCTCCTCCTCAAATATAAGATGAAATGTTCTATAGAACTCAGCCAATGGGACCAGGTGTGGAGACAGGATCACGCATCCAGAAAACACAGTGGCAAGAGTTTTTCTCTCATTCACAGTTCAGAGCAATGCACAACACTTTAACATTTACAACTATTTTTTCTGGGTTTTTGTCTTTATTTAGCCTTGTGAATAAGAAAGAGCATTAACAACACAAACACATGCTGAACTAAGGATAACTGGCTTGATGAAGACTTAAAATACTAGGAACAGATTCAATTCACTGGTCACCTTCCGGCTGTGCCTTTTCAGATCTGCAAATGTCAGTAACCTTCCACCTGTTGCTGTCAGTGAACAAATTTTAAGGAGCCCATGGAGGAAGCTAGCAAACAGAAACCATAGCCCAGGTTTATTGTAAAAGTCTGTTTACCCTTTAAAATTTTTTAGGGCAACACCGAAAATCCACTCCAAGCTCTTCAAGTTTCTAGTAGCGCCTGTAGCAACAGGACAAGGGGTAATGGTTTTAAACTTAAAGAGGGTAAATTTAGACTAGACATAAGGAAGAAAATTTTTTTTATGATGAGGGTGATGAAACACTGGAACAGCCTGTCAAAAGAGGTGGGAGAAGTCCCCTGTCTGGGAACATTCAACGCCAGGTTACAGGGCTCTGAGCAACCTGATCTAGTTGAAGGTGTTCCTGTTCATTGCAGGGGGCTGGACTAGATGACATTTGAAGGTCTCTTCGAACCCAAACTATTTTATGATTCTATGCACACTTTTAAAGACAATCCATTGCCATCATGTCCCTCCATTCCCAGTCACGCCATCAGCTGAGAAACAAGTCCATAATATGCTCAAAATGCATACTTTTCATGTCACACACTTCACATTCACCACAGGATTCAAACAGAGCTTTGCCTGCACAGTGGGCAACAGGAACTGCAGGCAAGCTGAAACTTGTATTTTGATCCCACAGTAAGAAACAACTGCAGGAACACCGGGAAACAAGACTGAGGGAAGAGGCTGAAAGAATTGTTAGCTCCCTTTACAAAATCAAAACACTTCTGGGAACAAGCAAAAAGGGACCACAATACAGAATGGTCACTGATATCAGAAATGTGGTAAAGACCTGCCTTTGACTTGTCTGGAGGATACAAAATCAAAGATCTGAGCTTCCCACTTTCACTAATTTTCTCTTTTAAAATACAATAAAAAAACCAAAAACTAATGGGGATTGGGGAGAAAGCGAGAAAGAACAAAAGTTCTTGAAAAGTTTAAGAAAAAATGTGTTTTATTGACCTATTTCTGAAGAGTTTGATGACTAAAACCATTAACTGATGCATTTGCTTTTCCTCTGACAAAGACAGCTTTGTATTGTTTTCCCTTTATTTAGCTAGGATGTTTTGTAAAAAAGAAAACCCCATGTCTTGGTTTTCCACATCCCCATCAAGAGTATGGCCAGTGATTTGAGAACTGATCAAGACCAAAGACAAAACTGGCCAAGAGCTTCCCAAGTAATCAGATTTCTTACTTACATGAGACTCTAATATGGATTTCTCATATAAAAATAACACCTAATTCAACATTTCTGAATTTAAAACAAACTGGTAGATGCTAATGTAACTTAAGTATTTTTCCATAGTAATATCAATTTGAAGCATGTTCTTTGTCTGCAATTCATTCAATTTGAGCAACTAGAAGGAAAAGAGTTAGCTCATTTTGCCCAAGCTCTAAATCAAACAGATATGAGGAGCCTTTCTGTCAAAAATGACAGTATTTCAATTTACATGGCATATGATTCAAATTAAAAACACTGAGCTAATAACAGGCCTTTTCTGAAAGAAATCTAGGATTCATCACCATAATTGTCATTAACACTTCCATGATGAAGGCAGGGCTGGCAGTCAAAACTGCACAAACTGTCCTGAACTACAGTTATTTAACATGGTTACATGCTGCTTTGGGAACTGTTTCATCTGAGTATTGGCAATAGCTTGGTCACCTGTTAGGTTTGGTGCTTTTGCTCACCTAAAACAAAGGTGTGCAACATATACATAAAGTAACCACATTTGCCGTTCTCCCTGATCAAGACACATTTCCTCAGCAGCTACAGTGCTCTTTTTAGCAGGTGAGAAGACAGCATGAAGAACTCAGAATATATCTAGTCTCCCAGCTGTAGTTAGTTGAAAATACAAACTAATTCATGTCACTAGCAGTTGTAATGCCTTGGAAGGTATTCAGAAGTGGCCTGTTTGACACAGATTGCCTTATACAACAGACTAATCAACTGCCTCACATTGCACACATCAGTTCTGCGAAGAAAAATAGTGGTTTAGGTAATGCCAAAACCATGATTTGGGAATATCTGCATCAGAACAAGGTTAGAATAGACGACTCAGCAAGTCCCAGGCAAAGCTTTTCACAGCATCTATGTTTCATTTTGTAAGAAGGAATGTAGAGAGAACTGTTCACAAGATAAAACTTGTAATACAGATATATGAAAGACAGGGTTAAGTGAGGTGGTGTAGAAGCAACCCAGCTGCACAAGAACAGAAATTTACTCTTCAAAGAAGCAAGATAAATCAGGGTTGCACAACACTGAGTTGCCATGGCTAGGATACTACTTGGGATACTCATACCAGTTAATTTTAAATTGTCTTTTATACCTACACACCAGGTGAAAAACTGCAATACAAATCCATTTTGCTTTTGTATAAAAAGCTCCAAATACATTATTTTGAGAACAGAGAAAATGGTCCTTATTTCTGACGAAAGTAATAGTTTGTTCCCACTATCCACTGAGATAAAAACTATAGTTTAGGATGAAACTTGTGCTCAAAGAAACTACCAACATTTGCTTTCTCAGATGTTGAGGCAATGAATTAAAGCTACAGTCAACATGTATTTTAAAAAGTGCCCACTGCATACAGCTAGGTAGATTGAAGGCCTCAAAAACCTCGAAGAGTAATCAACAAGGTCAGTATCTTAATTCACCAATATTAATGACAGCCTAAGGAAACAAGCTCTGTAATGACCACATCTGAGGTATTTGTAATGTTAAACTGAGCACAAGAGACAAAAACTAACTCCATGGAGAATCTGAAAGGTGTTACTCAACTGTGCTGGTAAGGACTCTAAAATCTGACATAGTAATTTTCCATACTCTGTTAACGGCAGAAAACATGTCCTTGTTTTCAGGATGTTCAAGTGACTTAAATAATGTGCACATTATATTAAAAAATCAAATAGCTAAATAAAAACATGCACAGGCTGACAAGCGAGAAAAGCAATTATGACAGCCACAAACCTAGCAAAAATCTGCAATATTACATATCTGCTAGACTGTGCAAAAGTGTTATTTGTCGGATCTCTCCACTTCCATATAAACTAGTGTCTAATAGCAAATCTAGGATTTAAAAAAAGAAAGTGTTTCTCAAAAGCATTCTACCAATCATTCTGCTTTTAACACATCATGTCCAAGTGGCAGACTTGAGTGGCAAATTACTCTAAGTCTGATGTTTACCAGAAAGTTTTCTCAATGGAACTCATAGAAGTGTTTCATCATTTATTATCAGCTGCCTGAGTGGGATAACAAAATGTGTCTCATGTCCAGAACTCCTGATGTCAAAAGCTGTTAGATAGCACTACCAGGTTGAGGTGACTACTGCCCATTTTAGGGTAGGCTTTGTAGGTTTCAGTGTGGTAACACTGGCAAGCATTATACCTAAAAGCCTTACAACATATGGAATTCCTGGGCACTAGAGATTTTGGACATTTGTCTATTTGATAACAGAATCATTCTAGAATTACATTTAAAGAAGTGTCTCTGGCTTAATACAGTGCACTAATCAAAGCAGCGAGTAAATAATTTGGAGATTGGCCAGGAGCAAGACAGGACATGGCTGGGTTAAATGCTGTTCTTGGTAAGTGGCCGAGTAGCAAGGTGCTCTAGCACAGAAGAGGGAGTTCAGTCACCAAGAAACTTTGACATAGTTCTCAAATGTTTTTTGAAATAAGGAACCATCACTAACATTTACTCATGCAAAATGCTGCTCATGTTACATATGTGACTGTTAAAATTTTCCCATTACCTTCCAGATATCCAGAATTGTATTTCAGCCAAGCGATATACTGTGTTCCGAAGTCAAGAAACGCCCAATCACTGGCAATGCTTGGTTAAACAAGAGAACTTGTTAACTGCCACTTACAGCAAGGACTTGGCAGATACATGTTCGACTGTCTCTAAAGTGTATTCTTAATGAACAGAAAGGATAATGAGTCTGAACAGACATCCCAGTCACTACAAATACACGACAGGCCTAGAAATTTTGTGGTCTCAAACAACATTTGACTGTTTTTTCCCTTCTTGCTTTTTCTTGACAGAACAACCAATAACTTAAGCGCACAGCTGAAAGGTAGGGAAAGATTTATGCGTTCTTCATATCTGATATAAAGGACAAGAAAAGAACTCAGAAGTTCAGTGGTACTTAGAAGAAACTCCAAATGCTACTGAAAATAGCAGTCAAGTGGTAAAATACAGTAAGTAAAAAAAATTTGCTAAACAATTCACAAAACACTTAAATATCTCAATTTGAACTGGAAAGAACTTGAAGAGGATTGGATAATAAAGTGCGGGGATTGTGCTGGTATTGCACATGAAGCTAGAAATGAATACAGCTGTTGATATGGAAGTTAAGTATGTTGGGAATACAGAACATACTTTGTTAAGGAAACAGAAATAAAGGAAGAAAGGCAGCTTTACAGCTACTGAGTAGTGCCGTAGACTGCAAAAATAGAAAACAGTTGAGTCACAATCATTTTAGGACACAATTACAAGGGTTTCCTTGGATAGATATCTCATACTATCTGGGTCAGATTTACCCTCAGTAAGGCTGATCATGACAATTATAGATCCATTAAACCAACCTAGAAGCAAATTTTCAGAATGTGAAAGGAAATTAAGTAGGAAGGCAATCTGAAAGTGGCACTGCAGTATGTTTGATTAAAAGAGCACTGTCTTAAGTTGATGACTCCCCTAAATAATCCACGAGAAATTTTAACCCACACATAATTTTGCGTAGATACAGAACAGAGTAAAATTAGGACGGAAAAGTTTAGGTTTGTTGCTTTGCTGTGGCATGTGTGTCCTACAGCATGAGGAAGACAGTCATGCTAAAACACCCTTAATAAAAAAATTGATTTTCTAGACAAAAGAATGTTTAACACACTATCAAATGGGAAACTATTTTAGTTGGAGAAATCATGAGTTCTTAATTTATTAAAGCATTTTAAGACCTAACTAAACGTGAAATTCCTCTTGGTTATATAAAAAGGACAGAGCGTCGACACAAAATGCATAGAACTGAATATAGACCAGTTTCTGTGACTGAGTTTACTCCACATTTCATTAATACTTTTGGCAGAAAATGCAGCAGTGTAGTAATGAAATATGCTGATAAGGCAAGCCAGTAGACATGCTGGATACGTAACCAGATCACAGCATCAGAAAACAAAAGCAGGGTAACTCAGAAGTAGAATAATAGAAACATAATGAAATTTTTTAATGGGATGAAAGATCCTATAGGAATTTATAATGGATTCCAAACAGAAGATTCTCAATTGGAAAAAGAAAGAAGAGAAACGTCTTATACTAATAAATCCTAAAAAGCTCACAAGCCAAATTGGCATGATAAATGAAACTATAAAGTGTATCAGGAGCTACCATGATCATTGCATATGGCGTGGAGAAAAATTTGTGTAGAATATTATGTAGTATTCAGGCTTTACGTTCAAGAAATAAATTCCTGCTGGCAAAACTTCAGTGAGCAAATGCCAGGGAAATGGAGAGTCTTGGTATTTTCCCCGTTACTGCTACTGTCCCACTTCTGGAACATTTGTGAGTGCTGGAGAAGGACTGGCACGAGTGAGGTGTTGCACCCCTGACTGTATACATGGAAGCGTGGAAGGAGGAGGAAAGAAGACCTGTGGTTACAGCCATGAGGATGCATCCTTGGCTCCTGCTCTGCTGAGTTCATCCCTCTGCTTTTGACAGCCAGAAAAGTACTACTTTGCTTTCTTTTTATCTGCCTTCCCCAGATCTATGTAAAGTAACATCAGATAATCCCAGTATAACTTATGATCCAACCTTTAATGCTTAAGTAAGCTGGCTTGCAGAACCAAGCCAAATAAAAGTTGAAATTGACTGTGAACGAAATATGCAGTCAAAAAGGAGAAGAAACAGTGCAAGAACTACTGCACATAAAGTGACCAGAAGTAAAATTGCAATACAATCAACAGATGAACGTTGTTGCAAAATCTCCTTAAAGTAGTAACAGAATCAGAAAACCAGATGTAATCAACACAAGCTCATGTTTCTGCACGCTAGAAAAACCTGAAGTATGGTTTAAGGCACACACTTTCTACCAGGGAAGCAAATTCTCCCAGTACATAACACTAGCAGGAAGCATGGCATATTGAGCCTAATAAGCTCTTCAGAGAAGAATGCCAGGAACCACCCAAAGACTGAGAAGACTACTAGATGACAGGAGGACCTGCCAAACATTAGCAAATAGCTTAAAGAATGAACTTGCTGTAGATAAACTATACAAATTAAAGTAGCTTCAGATACTGTGAGTTTCTCTTCCCTCCCCAATTCTGGCCACAAAACCCCCAAATTTCCAGAAATATTCAATTTTCTTATAGAAGTTAAATGATTACAAATGACAAATTGTGTAGTAGGAAATGCCTATGAAAAAGGAAAAGCATGGGAGACAGACATGAAAATTCTAAGCTGAGAAATGAGCTACCATTTGAACTGGACAAACTAAAATTCTCTGATAACACACTATTCATAGAATCATAGAGTCATTAAGGTCAAAGGAGTCCTCTAAGATCATCAAGTCCAACTGTTAATCTAGCAGTGCTAAACCATGTCCCCCAAGCATCACATTCATGTATTTTTTTAACACTTCCAGGAGATTCCACCACTTCCTGGGTAGCCTTTTCCACTGCCTGACCACCCTTTCAGTGAAGAAACTAATATTCAGCCTAAGCCTCCCCTGGCACAACTTCAGGCCATTTTATTTTGTCCTCCCACTTGTTACCTGGGAGAAAAGACTGACCTTCACCTGGCTATGTCCTCCTTCCAGGTGGTTGTAGAGAGTGATATAAGGCCACCCCTGAGCCTCCTTTTCGCCAGGCTAAACACCCCCAGCTCCCTCAGCTACTTCTCACAGGACTTCAGCTCCAGACCCTTCACCAGCTTCATTGCCCTTCTCTGAACACAGTCTGGCACCTCAATGTCCTTCTTGTAGTGAGGGACCCAGAACCAAACAGAGGGTTTGAGATGTGGCCTCACCAGTGAGGTCACATGAGTTAAGGATGATTACAAAAACAAAGTCCGTGAACTGATGTGGAAATATTCTCTAGAACTATTAAGCTTGCTTAGCTCTTCATCAAAGTCATCATCCCAAAACCCAGAAAGTCGAATTTTGCCTGTTATCTCCCAGCTGGATTTTTATAACCATATACCACAAAGCATCAGGTGACCAAAACTATACGAAGAAACGAAATAATGATTTGTGTTACATTATCACCTTTTTTTTTTTTTTTTTTAAAAACACGTAAAACATATAAGGGTCCTTTAAAAGAGAGACTGGAACTCTGTATTACATGCAAGTTGTAAGATGTATATATGAAAATGTGGCATACAACAGAAAAACCTGGGATACTGACCTCGGTATTTCATCTTCTTCCCATTCAATGAAAGATACGTTGCTTGAATTTTCTGGCAAATGAGTTCTATGATGTTTACTTACACCTGATGTATCACCTAGGGAAAAAAGTAGAATGAGAAATTAATTCATTTGTGTGGCAATATTTTTTACAACTATCATTATAAAACTGCATTTATTATTTAATATTACCAGTCCACCTGCTCCTAAAGAATAAATAGCATTGCATGATATCATCTTCACCCATTAACTACGCTATCAGATAAATGATCTAATTTTCTTTCTAACATGTAGACACATATAAAAAGAAAAATATATTTTCAACACACTGACATTATTAAAACTACATTTGTTGCATTCTAGTAATATCTTAACCTAAAATAAATCTTTTCCTATTTGTGAAAATTTCAAAATAAATCATACAGACTCTGATGTAAACTTCAGAATTTCCTGGGTCCACAGTTCAAATCCCAATGGAAATTAGAAACCAAAGAAAACACTAAATTCTACTTCACACTTTTCCTCTTTCTTATTTATGAGCTGAAAGGGAATATACAATACATTCCAGATACAATGGTAGTAGCAGTAAGTGGAAATCTGCAATGAAGGCAGATGTTGTCTGACCTACAAATACAGAAAACACTGTAAGTTTGCTCAGAGGTCTCCATGTGAGGAAGTCCTCTCTGAAGAATTCCTACCTCCCTTGAGGTCCCCACCCGAACCCTCAGTCTTCAGAGAAAGGTAAGACAATATACACACGATATGGCACAAGAAAGAAAAAGGCCCAGGAATGCAGTTGGAGGGAGGTAGAATGGGAGAAGACTTTGAAAATTACTCAGTCTCCCACTTCTACCTGAAAGACCAGCTTGAACCTTGAATTTTCTCAGCTGTGTTGGTATCATGCACTACCAGTTTTCTGGTATTAAATTTACCTTTTAGCCATAGCAAACACTTCTGCACTTGTTAAAGATACACCAATTAAATAACTCAATTGTCAGAGGTCTTCAGTAATTAAGTATTTATTATAACATTTATTTTTATTCTATAAATTTCGTAATAGTCTTGCTAACATGAATTCCACTACTTGGAGTATTTGGTTTAGGGATACGTCACGTAGCAAAAAGCCCTAAGTTACTACAGGAGCAACTGGCAGACACCGTGCCAAAAGAACCTTAGAAGCTACAAACAGAAGCAAGCAGGCTTAATTCCATATGTTCCAGACCAAGCTTTCTGCACCCCGACTAGTTCCTGCCAACCCTGCCCTTCCATCAGACTCTTAAGTGTACTGACATGGCACAAAGACATGGCATTCAAGCGGGGTGAAAAGACACTCTTGTGCTTATGCAGAGCCAGCTCATATTTCAGTCACACCTGTGCTGTTACGGTCTATGCACTTTGATGCCTAAGCAGGTGATTCCAGAAAGACAACACAAAATATCTGATCCCATCTGCACAGATCCAGCTGAAATCTAGCACACCTTACTGTCTGTCCATTGGGCAGCTAGGCCAGGAAGAAACACAGACATTGTTTTACCGCAGGGCGCATCAGCTAATTCTCCATATTAAAATGTAAGATTACTATGCATGGAAACATCTCTTGTTATTTTTCATCTGCAACTTGATTATTTGAAGTTGATTAAATGGGACTGAATAGTTGTATATTTTAAAGGAAAATACATCTCACAGCAGCTATGCAAGATTATAGGCCAACTGGTAAAATATATACTACTACTTTTTAAATTTATATGCATTTCAAATACCACACCACAGCAGTTTCAGTGCATTATTCCCCTTCCTATTCTCTATGAACCCTGTTTTCATATACTTCTAAAAACTGAGGCTCAAATTCCTGTATCAGTTTGTTTCTTCAGTAACGTTAATCATAGGGACAGGGATTTAAGGACACCTAACATTCCCCTTTTCTTGATATAAAGATCTTTAAAGACAGTAGCAATGACACATCAAGGTCTTTCAGAGTCATATTACAGAAGCAGATTTAGCTACTGAAAATAAAAGTTTTGCAATAGTTACAGCGGTATGTGATGCATGAATTAATAGGCAGCCTTCTTCACAGCCCATAAAGACACGGAGTGGAGAAAATGAACTGCTGCACTTTCTGGATAGAGGCGGACGAAGGCAGAATATTCCTGCTAATACAAATTTGTGTGCTGACCTCTCTCAGCTTTCAAAAAGGTCTACTTATCTCAGTAAGAAAAATACTATGAACAGGCTCCTGAGGCTGCTTGCTTACATTGACAAACAAACATATTAATTGCCAGACTCATTTCACATCATCATCTGCAAGGGAAGTAAGGTGTTTGCTGCACATCTTTTGGCAAAGGCTTTTACTGCTGTCTAAGAAACAATGTTCGGCCTGGCCTGCGTGACACAGCTACACCTGACTGAAAGGAATGCACACTCCCACAACACAGATGCTGAGGAACAGGCAGGTAAAGTGTGTCAGCTGCAAGCAGAGGCTGTGCCTTCTACACCACTCCAACAGCCTGAGCTCAGAGAGGGCTGCTGTACAAGGACAGGCCTCTCGACAGCAGTGCCTCTGTAAGGCTGCACCAGGGACAAACCATTTGTCACTTGGCTGCTGTGCCAGGAGCAGTAGACAGTGATCCTGTGCCTGGGGACTCCAACAGACTGAGGCAGGCTACTGATGCATGTGTGATGTGGAGCCATGCAGAACAGAATGAATCTTCCTAGGAGCACTGAAGCCAGTAGCTGAACAAGCCAGACAAGGTAGTGCCATTTTCTTCCTTTTGTTTTACTGGATTCTTCCCTATAAGAATAGTTAAAGTCCACTAGTCTCAGCCCATGCTCCTCTTTCACCCCCTTGTTCCCATTCAAGACTTAGGTCTCTCATCCTCAAATAAATGATGAAGGAGAATATAAATTGCTTACGTTTTTCATCTACCATCTGAAAGACAGAAAAAAGAGCTATGGAAAAAGAATGGAAGCAACTATTTGATACAATCCCATTGCATGTTTCCAGAACACTGATCTGAATATTTGGAAGATTAAAGGTACATGACTATACTTCCTGAGGACTGAAAATCCTGAAGATGCTCCAAGAGCTTTTGCCTTACTACAGTTCTGACACCAGCAAAAAGTGTGGCCTATTGTTAAGCATGAAAGGAGTATCTTCCTTTAAACAAGATTTAGTTATAAAACTCCATAGGTTAATCTATTGCTGTCTGAATACACATGCATAAAAATAAGGAGGAAATTCAGCATGGTTATTGCTTGGCGTTTTTACAGAAAGATACTTCACCATTCCTTTCAACTTTTGCTTTAGCCGTAGGAACAATTATGTTTTAGGTAAACAATACTTATTTTATTAAACATTAAGCACCAAAGGCATTATGTTTTTCCTACTGTTATCTCTCCTTTATAATGAAGAATTTAGAAGAATTAGGGATGTTCTCACCAAACTTAATTTTATGTCAGTGTGTACATCCAAAATGCCAAACTAATTTTTTTAAATACCTCCTTTGCTCACACACTAATAATTCAAACTTTACCTTAAAGCAAATTACTTTAGCACAAACACCAGCATTTTAATTAAGAACATTGATTGTCATCAGAGCAAAATCATTAGCCATAATTTTGAGAAGACACTACTGCAACAAAAAAAAAAAAAAAAAAAAGAATTTGAATTGATGCAAGAATCAAAACCATAAAAAAAATAAAGCAATAGTATTATTATGCTATCTTTCATGTCAATTCTTCAACTAAGTATCAACAATTTTTCATCTGGAAAAGAGGTGTGGTCACCCTGTGAAATGGTCACAGCTGCACTGCTGACAGAACAGTTTCTTGATATACAGCATCTCATTTCAGGAAGCAGGCTCTTCCTCAATCCCCATACAGAGGCATAAAAAGGAAAAAAGCTACATATGGACTTTGTTTTGACACAGAAAGCAAACTTCAGGGAAACAACACAATACCCATTCAGCCAAACTACAGCAAATGCCTGACAGCTAGTGACATCTTGTTCAAAATGGTAGTTTTTAGCCTTCGAAGCAATTATTTGGTCTTAATAAACAAACACCTTACTTTTTCTCCTTGCCTTTCTGAATTTGACAGCAGCCAGGTTTATTAAATTCATTCCATATAAATTGTAGTCTATAAAGAGTTGGAGGAGGTAGGGAATATGGGCTTCATGAGGCTGGTAAGATTTGTTCATTATGGCTCCACCTTGCAGAAGCTCACAAACTCTAAAAGACAAATTAGGACATAAATAAAAATTATTTCAGAACAACAGTATTGATATTTGACTTTATCAAAATATAAAATACTTAGACATCTTAAATTTTGCCTTAGTTGTATTTTTAACTTAAAAACTGTGTTTTCACAATAACAGATGAACAAAAATGATCTCTGCTAACAATAATACAGTATTTGGGTGTTAGTTACAATGGAGCCTTGAATCCTTCAGCTTAAAAAGCATGAAACTCTCTGAAAAAAACCATCCTACAATATTCTATTCCTGCAAGTGATCCAAAAGCCACTATGGGCCATGGAAATCTTTCAACAGAACTGTGGTAGCTGTATGCCTACACATCAGTAATAAGTTTGAAAGTCTCTCTAGTCCTCCTTGACATATATATGATACATATGATGTCCTTCATGGCTTTATAGCTTCATATTGCATACTCAGAAGCAGTAGTTTAGAACTCTGCAGAAGGACAAATCCTCTCTTTTAAACAGATACACATTAAAAAATAACTGCAAGTATTTGGATAATTATAAATTGGTACAATACGTTTATCTCAAATTAACATACATCTATACAACAAAGAAAAGCACTAAGTATTTCTAAATGCAACAAACTGGGATTAAAAATAAAGTTTTATACAGAAAAAATAAAGGAATAACTTAAGTGAAGTGTCAGTCTTTATTTGGATAGGAGCAATTCAAATATGAGAAGCTCCAAATTTTGAAACAACTGTCATGTCATACATTAAGACAGAAATTTAAATCATGCAAAATTTCACTCGCCTACAAGAAAAATCAGACAATCCTGTCTTATGAGCATGTATTAGACCTTTTAAAAAAGTTACAGTATGTAATAGCACACACTCAAGGGACTTCAGTTTATGCTTGGGAAATAATTCCTCCTTATTTGTTCCTGAATTTACTGCAACTACTTTGACAGTAAGACTGACATCAACAGCACTTTCATATAACAGAACATTACTCTATTGAGAAATAGAGAACCTGTCTAGTAACAAAAGCTATTCAGTTCTCCAAGTAAATCTTAAATTTAGTAATTGTTGCTGGAATTAAAACCTACCAAAATTTACTTCATAATCGATGAAATGAAGCCATATGAAAGACAGCTATAGTGTCTTCCTTAAGAGTTACAGGAAAAGTAACCTGATGCAAATTTGTTTAAGTGGTCAAGAATTACAGTAAACATAAAACAACTAAAGGCAAGTAAGTTTTGGTATGAAGTTCCTAATGTGCTACTACTTTAAAAGATTATTGGTGTGTTTAAAATTAGCAATTTTTAAAGTGTTTTGAAAACTGTGAGACAGTAATTTTGGAGCTTTTATTTTGTTAAGTTATTGGTGAATCTTGTTTCAAACCTTTTTAATTCAAGATATAAGGAAATCAGACAGAACTTTGTATTTCCACATCCTTACCTTTTTACCATTGCAGGATTGTAAAGATAAATCTTCATAAACTGTCTCTCCTTTTCATGGTAACCATAAAAAGGCCTGGAGAGAAAGACATAAAAGCAAGAAGCTAGCCAGTTATGCTGTGGCATTTATTCAATGACATTTTACTATAAAGAGTATTAAATAAGCATGTCTATCTACCCGGGTAAAGATGAAGACGTATTTCATTTAGGTCTTCCCTGTTGGGGAAGATGAAATAGGAAAGACTTATAAATATGACCACATAGCAAAAGATGCTGACAATATGGAAACTACAAGCAAGATTGAAATGAAGACAAGCTTTGAGATACCAAACTCCAGTTACTGAACAACTGGAAAACAATGATATCGCCGACTGAACGTAATCCCCCTTTGATGAAACAAAGCCCTCTGTTTGCTGACAAGTCCAAGGGTCAGAACAGACCCTGTTAATGTTACAGAGGGTCCAAACAGCAGTTTTTAGGGTTTAAAATACAATGCCATATGGTAATGCGATGATTCTTACAGGCTATATGTTAATGTAGTAGGATTTGTAGCATGGTCTGGATTGGTTAATAGGAATTAGAATATTCAGCACAGAAGATGATTTATTGTATTGTAATCGGCAACCGCAGCATTCTATTCTGCATTCTACTCTGTATTCTATTCTGTATATTATTCTATGCTGCATCCTATTCTATTCTGCTCTGCCTCTTCCACCCCTCTTCTACTCTCTCCTTTTGCTCTGACCTGCTTCAGGCTGCATCTAGCAGCTCCAAGCAGGTCATTCATACCCACGCCCTTTCACAATAAACCCCATGCTCTAACACCGTCTCCAGAGATCTCTCGTCTCCGTCCCGACCGTCTCACACAGGCTTCCCACAAACGCTTCCGAAACACACACTTCCCTATTAGCCTCTTATGCAAACAAACAAAATACCTGCAACACTCGCTTATGCTGCTTTGAGGCAATGAGCAGCTGACTTTCAATAATGACTATTCTGAAGTTCTAAGGCAAGAGAGGTGAAAAAGAGGCAGGTTCTCCTAATTTCTACCTGTCCTTTTCTCTCTGATTCAAGTAAAGATTGTCATCAACAGTTTACTCTGCCCGGTTTTCATTATGAGAGGAACAGCTATTCTACATAGTTCTCACAAAACATATTTACATAGTTCTCACAAAAAGAATAACATCAAGAAATTTGGTAGGTGCCCTTCTTTGTTACTGCAAAAATATCAGAAAGTTCTGATTGAAAATAAAAACAAGTTATTGCAGCCACTTTACTCACAATATCTAGAAGCCTCTGAAACTGCCTGGGAACAGAAATATTATCTTCCTACACTTAACAATTAGAAAGAATATATTTCAGAAATGCATGTAAAAAGCAAACAAAACATAGTGCTGCACAACACTGAAAATTAGCATTTACATTGTTTTGAAGATGAAAAATTGAATACATGTATCTAGACTACCTGTGTTCCTCCAGGATATTTTCCTATTATTCATTATAATTTGACTTATTTTTCAGCTCTTGGTTATGCAAGTGAAATAAAAATTAACTAATTGAATCCTTAAACTGTTCATTCATTCATATTAACATTCAATAATAGCATACAGTTCAGCAGCAATAGAAAGCTACACCAAATAAAACACAATGGTCATCTTGATAGATTAGCAAATGTATTTAAAAGCCTCCATTTCCAGGCCTGTGCTGCTGGAAGAATCAGACAGATAAACATGAGCCGACAGTCTCTGTGGGAGCCGTTTTAGATGAACAAAAAAAAAAAGACCACCTACAATCAGGCTCCTGCAAGACATGCCTGGTCTCAGGGAACCTAGAATAATCCAGAGAGGTAGAAAATGCTGCATGGAAAGTACTGCTCTAACAGCAGAGACAGAAAAAGCTAACAAGGACAGATTTTGCAAAATTATACACACTAGGATACAATTTAGGAAAAAATGGTTGTGTCAAGGTTTTTTGGGAAAACCTGTTAACTATGTTAAAGTCCAAGCAAGTGAGAAGAGTTATTTAGAACTTGTACAGCCCTGTATGAAGACATACATAGGTGGGGAACGAAAAAGGATTAGCACTGCAATCACCCAAGTCCAAAGTGCTTCTATGTACTACAACTGAAAAAAACATTTCAAAACAGACAACCAAAATTCCTGACAGGTCATACTTACGTTCCAGATACTAATGATACTTTGAAAACATGTTGAACAGTAGAAGATGGATCGCCTAAAGCCACATTGAGTGCTCTGTCAATGCTGAACGCCACTTGACGAAGGTAGCATTCTGGATGCTGTCCCAAACCATCGTATGGTACATAGAGGTAAGGAAAGATACCATGTAAGTGGAGACAAGTCTTCTGACCTAAAAAAAAAAAAACAAAACAGGTAAACATTTATTTTCTAATGACTATTTTTTCTTCTTCTAAGTAGTTGCTACATCCGAATTTTTTCATATTATTTTCAGGTTCTGCAGACAGGATAAATTTGTGACACAAGTGCAGGTATGTTTCAAACAAAAGGTACTCATGTAGAGCAGTTCTCACACTTGATTCATTGACTAAACCAACACAGAATGGATGTGGTTATGTGACATACACATGATTATACCTGTGTAACAACAGAATTCACTACTAATTATTTTCTTTATAGTAATAACACAACATCTCTCTAAGAATAACTTTGCATACTGAGTAAGTGTTGGATGCTTAACAGTTTCTCAGCCTTTGTGAAAATTTTTCAGTATCAATCACACAACCTCTAAGAAATTAAAAAGAACATCCAGAGCACCTATGAGGCCATTCAATATTGTAGTTATTAAGGCATAAATTGGGATGTGGAAAAAAAACCAGGTGATTTTCAACTTCTAAAATCGGTGGATCCCTAGGAGATTTCTACTGTATATGCAAATCTCTAGACTTCTAACAACACGCTTACTTCTCAGCATTAGCTTCCGTGAGCCTGCAATAAGAGCAGAGTGAAAGGACACACCACGAAAACCTTTGTGCTAGACCACAGTCTGAGCTTCTCATTCAGACAAGGCAGTACAGTGATATGGACTGGGACCTTCCAAACCCACCACATTTTTGGGGGGACTAGTCTCAACTACAATGCATGTTATCTGTTCTTTTCTCACCACAATACAACAAAGCATGCATTCACTGGCATTCATTTGCCACCTTTTCAGTCCCCAAAATCATTCATGACTTCTCACTGCGAATGAAAAGCTTTCACAGAAAAATATTGTAAACATGTGTTGCTGATTAACAACCAGCACCACAACGATAGGCAGCACATATCCCTTTGCATTTTGTTTGGATGAACTCCCTGCATGAGGACAGCAAAACTGGCTGTGCTTTCATCACCCAGGAGATGAATGTCACAAAGAGGGAGCACAACTTCATTGGTCCCTAAGACCAATGAAAAGACTTCCAGAAGTTCACTCTTTTTCAAACTGAGGTTATTTCTCAGCAGGTGGAGCTTGCCTGAAGTATTTACACTCAACCATATACCAGTGGCCACCCAGTGAAGACAGCTTAAGTCCATTAAAGCACAGCAATAACAAGACCTTCAGGCTGAGGACTGCCTGCAAATCTTTTACACTTGTGAAAAGCACACCCAAAAATCCCAGTAACAGCATAGCTTTTTTTGTCTTTTTTAAAACTGCAGTCAGATGTATTGTTCTTCAAATTATGGTTAGAAGTAAAATAATTGCTCAAAAAAACCCAGTACTATGAGTCAATTCTCCAAGGTGAATTTTATTCTTCTTGCAAGTCAACTCCATCAAATCTCCTCATCAATGTTGAAATACAATCTATATATGCATTCACAATGTTGAAGTCATCATCTATGAATTCTGCCCATGCCTTTAAAATATTTCAGGAGAATAAAATTCTTATTTATGTACCATGTTTTTCAAATAACAATACACTAAGAGGAAGGGGAAACTAAAGAAACTAAGAACTACAGGTTTGTTTGGAGTTTTTTTTTCATGGCAAAATAAAGGACAGTAACAGCTTTATATGGCAGGAAACTTCTTTATCCCTAAGGTGGAAAAAGTCATATATTAGTAGCATGTGAACTGAGAGAGGATTGATTTGTGCAGTGGTAGCAAACCATTTATTTTCTGTACCAAGTCACCAACAAATCTGAGTGTATACTGATGGTTGTACTTAAGACTGATTTTGAAGTAAAGGAGTCTCCCATCCAAATATAATTAACATAAAATTAATAGTTGTTTAAAGTTCTACAGTTTCTCTATTCAAGTTTGGTTGGTTGGTTTTAGGAAGGGTTTGAGTTTGGGTTTTTCTAATTATTTTTGTTGCTAAGTTGGAAAGGGTGGGTTGTTGTCGTTGGTTTTGTCTTAAATGTATCCCAGGATCATGTTCAGGGGGAAATTCAAACTAGTTCATAAAATAATTTGTCTGAATGCCCACTGCAGCTTAAAAAAACACGTGAACAAACCAACTCACCGGAAGCTAAATTTGATATCGGAATGCAGACTGAATTTCTGTATATACAAATATACATGTCTATCCCCCCAAAATTTTATAAATTCAGGTGTTTGCTTCCTAGAGCTTGCCAGTCAGAATCAGTTCTGCACTTACTTTTTATTTGCACTCCTTTCAAAAGCACGAATTTTTTCATATTTTAAAAAATACCTTAGCTTTAATAGTTGTCCAAGTATTCTGAGTTATAGTTAATTTACGTCCCCTTAGAACACAAAATTGCAAAGCACCAGAATAAACAGAACAGTGACACAGTCTAAACTTACTGTACTTAAATTCGGGTTCCTTGCAAGTTAAGCAGCTATTTAACAGTTCTTGCTGAACTGAAAATGCAATTTTATTGTTGAATAAAAAAGAGAACACATACAAAGAATGTTTCCTTCTATTTCCTTCCATTCCCTTCCCCTCTACTCCCCTTTATGTGCAAAAAACCCCATCAAAAACACTATGGATTTCGGTTGAGCAGAGTCAAATTACCACTTAATTTCAGGGAAATCTTATATAACACACCCTGAACTGCTTTTCATTTTTGATTCTGCTAAAAAAGAAAACAAGTTACTGCTGATCTAAGACTCCTATTAGGCCAGCAGCTGTCAAGTTACATGGGTTCACACAGCTACGTACTTTGATCCTTGATAGTATCGATTTATTTATCGTGATATTTGGTTATACTGCTATTTTTACTTTAAATCAATGTTATTACAAGTCTGACCCCGCTACTGTTAAGAACAGTCATTTATTTCTATCATTTTGGTAAAATCATCAAAGGGCACCAAATATCATGGTACTGAGTTTGAAGCCCAGACTCCAGTAACAGCAACCATGGTTTGCACTAAGCCATGACAAATTCTAGTGGATTCTTTACAATAGAGCCACAAGGAGAAAAAAGATCTATCCACTGAGGATTTCAGGCTACACAGACCTGCCAATTTACATAAATTAAAAACTTGGCTTGGGAAAAGGTTAATGAGTTTTATGGTTTAAATATGTTAACCTTATGTTCCTGTTTCTTTTTGGAGATACAGAGAAACAAATTTGTACCACTAGAACAGCACTGACTGCTACAGCGCCCACTTACAGTGACCAGATGATGTTATTTTTATATCTATTCATCACTTTCTTCACATCTGTAGAATCAATGGAAGTGGCGCTCAACAGCAGATTCTGCATATGAATTGCTCTCCTCAGAATTTCTGGATACAAAATTGGCCACTGATGGAACAGGCCAATGAAATGTTTCATTCTGTGGCCTCTTCATGGACCTAAAAGAATGAGGTCTGTACTGACTGACTTGATGCAGATCAAGCATCCCAGTATGACTCAAGGAGACTGGTAAGTAAACGTACAGACACCTACAAGTAAAGCTGAGGCTTAATCGTGAGTCTTTGTAAGGCACTGAATGAAGTGGTAAATGAAGGAACACAAAAATGGCTGCTATAACACAGAAAAAAGGCAGTACACAAAACCTTGAGATATTATGAGATACCCAACTAGCAAACTGGCTATTTTCTCCGAAAAGAAGACACTGCCAACTAAGTGTCAATATAGATGAATAGCCATAATAATAATGAATCAGTACTTCAAAAATAACATAAATGCAATATTTTTATACAATATAGAAAGAAAGCCCACCTGCCAAACCCATACTTATAAAAGCAAGTGGCATAAATGTTACTGAAGTACTAAAATATAGCATTTTGCATACTTGAAACCCATGAGAAAGAGATTAAGAAGTCTGGTATTTTTTCCGGAAGGTGGTTGCCATATACATTATTATTAGGAGCACATACCAAGCATAAACTTTGAGTTACTCTACAATTTTTACGATTACAAGAAAAATCTGCAGCAACCCTAAGATAAAAAACTTCAATATTATCAGAAGAGAACTGAAACCAGTATGATAATGCAATGCAAAGATGCTCAATAACTACTTAGCAAGATACAAGAACTGATGTCTTCTGACCACTGGAATGCTCAGCCATGCAGGATGATCTGGTAGGGAAAAAATTGAGATGCAATCTACACAGAATGGCTGAAGTTGGAAGGGACCTCTGAAAGCCATCTTGTCCAGCCCCTTGCCCAAGCTTATGAACACCTAATTTCACAGTACAACAAGTTAGAGAACCTGAGGATTATTATTCAAGTGTCCTCAGATAAGTGCTTTTTCATCATTTGCCAACACTGACTTTGATCTAAACTTCTAAAAACTTTCCACCGAGATCAAACTGGACAAATTTCTGTACAAAAGAAAAATGTGAAAACTATAAATAAGGGAACTTACTTATTTATTGTCCAGTTCAGGAATAAGGTTTGCAAACAAGACAGACAAGGAGCACATGAACATCTGTGTATATATCCCAAGAGAAAACAGAAGTCCATCTGTTTGTTCTAGATGGAATTCCACACATACCTGACTACCTGCTGGCTCATATCCCATCAAGGGGAGAGCTTCTGCAGATACCGTCTCCATTTATTTCCTCCAGAAGACTTACAATCTCATGGGAGAACTGTATGAAGAAAGCATGTAGATGATCACAGAAAGCAATCAGGTTGGCCAAGCATGATTTTCCTTGAGTGAATCCGTTCTGACTACTCCAATTTCCAATAATGAATGAGAACATGTTCTACAGTTGTGATGCAGTTCCACTAACTTTTCATAAATGATACTCAAAGCTGTGTAGCTCCTATCCTGTAATTCTTAATTTAGGAACTGACTACAAAACCCTCACAAACTGAACTCAATACTGGAAACATTTTGAATAGATGTTTTCTTTAGCACTTAGGAAACAAAAACTAAATCTAAATCTAGATAAATATGACTTCAGAAAACAGTTCAATGTTGGTCTACATGCAGTCATATTTTGCTGTGATATTTCTGCTACAGAACAAGCTGATCCCATTATAAGAAGCTAAGCAAAACCATGGGGAACAATGGTGTGGGAGTAAAATGGAGATAACAGCAGCATTTAAAAGCATGGCAAAACCCTGAGATTTTAGGACATTTGGGCTGGGAATTAATAAAGAGATGCAGAAGATGGAAGACAAATGGCTTTTTATACACTTGCAATCTATTAGAAGCACTTTAGGTGCAGTTTTGTAAAGTGGAATAACTAATTAAGCACAGACAAGTATTAGAAGAAGAATGCACACAAACACATCAAGCATCACTACAGGATGCAGAAAAAACCATACAATCATAAGGGATTTCTTTAACAGCAACAGTAAAGCAAAATCATTAGAAATCAAAAGACATGACACTACCATCTTGAAAACTGGTATTTTCAACTGTTGAACCACTTACATTCAAAAACACTTGAAAAATGAACTATGAATAGCAACGCCTACAGAGAATTAGAAAACTAACAATCCTGTTGTAAAAACAATTCTAAAAATGAAAATTTGTAAGTGGAATAATATTAGAATTCAATTTCAAAGTAATTTCTTCATGCAATAAAAGTTCCTGTGTCAAAGGCAATCTCACCCTTTCTCCAGGAACAGGCTTCAGAGAGCAACATCAAGTTGTAACGGGAGTACTTAATCTACCCTGCTTGGTAGGTGCAACATGGGCATCTTGTGCACAGTTTAGATGGTGCTTTAAGTCTAAGCTACCTTGCTCACTGGGGTGGGCTTGTCAAGCCTGTGTCACTGAACACCATCAGAACTGAGCTACTGAAAAGGGAAAGGACTCCATTACTTTCTAGTGCTAACACAGCCTGTGAAATTATAGCCACCGTTCCTTCCTCTGACACAAAGCAAACAAATAACATACATGGACTGGTGAAGTAAGGTAGTGCTTTGATGAAGACAAATCCCTTTCCTAACAAAACTTCGGAAGATCTTTCCCCCTAAAACTCTTGCTAAGTAATTCAGAAACGTAAGAGTCTGCGCTTTTAATCTCAGAGTTCTTCAGCTGTATATTACATTATTGTAACTCCTTCAGTGATTACATGAAACTTTCAATCTTCTCCCAGAGTCATGAAACAAGTCAGCATTTCCACAAGGACTGAGAAGAAAGGGAGAACTACACACACTGCAGTCTTGGATATCAGAGAATATTGGATGTCAGAGAAACAAGAATAATGAAATTAGGCCTCACAGCAGCAACATATCCTCAAAATATAATCGAGAACAGAGCACAAAGACCTTATTTCACATATAATATTAGATATTTGTGTCAAGGTTTTCAGTTTTTCCCTAGGATGTGAGAAAACACTTATTTCAGTGACATCTGTAAATGGGACCAAAAATTTTTTTTCTTACATTTGTTGGAATCCAAATGGAGTGCTTGGTTATTTATAATTCTTTAGTCAGTAACTGTTCCTTGCAACATTAATACTTTTACTCTCATGAAGACAAAAAAACCCAAAAACAAAACACCAGGAAAATGAGGCCTTTGACTCATTGCAATTACATTATTCCTCAGCCTTGATGCAGGGATCCTTAGTGAAGGAGAAGAGCTAGGTTTTCTGTCTGTAATTTAAAATTAGAAACCTCTGTATAACTAGATGTGTTATTGGTGTGATACCCTGAGCTATGGGGGGAAACAAAGATCAGAGAAAAGCAGATCTCTGGGCAGTATGGCGATTCGAACAAGAAGTCCACTACCTTCCTTGAAATTAGTATCTTCCAAAGGACAAATTCCTCTCAAGTTTAGGTAACACCAAATAAAATTACATTTGAAACACTGATTTTTACTGACATCTCCAACTGATATCCATACAGTTTATTTGCTCACTGATAGCTTTTCACATCAAACCTAAGTTGTCTTAATCATTTGAAATATTAGGCCTAAGAGACCCCGTGGTCCATCAAGTCTTGTCTTCTCCAGTCTAGCAAGCAATGTAATAGTCACATAAAACTGAAGACTATCAGATACTTTGAACCATGAAGTATCCAAAGAAGAAATAACCTTTGAGACCTCTCCGGCTAGAATTTACCCTGGGAATTACTGCTCATGGCAAGTATCAATTGTAAGTTCCAAAAGCAAGGCTACTATCTTTGCCTTACTGAGAATGTTTAACTATATATAGTATATTTTTTAGACTAATATGTAAGAGAGGCATTGATTTTTTTTTTAATACATAAACAATGAGCAAACCCCAAGAAAAAGCATAAAAGTTGACACAGTTTATTTAATACATCAACTCAGTGAAGATACTCTGATCATCTCCATAAAAATACCTCCTCCTGACTGGAATTGATTAGGATGGATGTTTTTTGAATTCCTGCTGTGACATTAGAAAACAATCTCAGAAGCACTACTGATAAGCCTAACCATTTATAGGATGCAAAGGTACATCATCAGAAAGGAACATCTATTCCCTACTGTTATCACCAAGCAAAAACAACTGAAATATAACTGAAGAAATTTACTGTTATGCAGTCCAACTAAAACCAGGAAAGTCCAGAGATGCAGAAGATAATTTAAAAGACCAAATCTCCAGAAATAATGGAGACCAAAGAAGGTAAGCATTTCAAAAAGCAAATATAAGCTGTGTACAAACCATCTTCAAGCTGATGACTGTGAGTTACAGAAACAGTCATAGTATTTTCTTCTTAAGACACACAAGATGAGGTCAGGTATTCACTTATTAAGCACCCATCTATAAAATGAACCACACACAAAATATTATTCTTGCTTCCTCTATTGACATATTACTCATATAAGCAGCTGGACAATATCAGCGACTATTTCTAGAATGAGCATCAAAAATCACTACGAAGCCAGCTAAAATGAACTAAAACACACAAAGGAGGCAAATGCAGCTGGCCCCAGCTACAAATTCTAGCGATCATACCAGGCTCTTGGCATTCACAGGCTGGCAGCACAGTCCAAGCTGCTATTCCGGTAAGAAACACAACCACATGAAAGCAACACAGGCAGACTATGTTAAACCACACTGACCAAAGCATAGCTGAATAGCAAAGAGTGTATTTACTAGTCCCAGGTAAACTGATGAGGTGTACTTCACCACATCCTGTAAAAGACGAAACAAGAAGTCAGTAGTGAAAAGGAGGAGCAGAGTAGTCACACAGCCTTTGGTTTCCATTTCCCTCAATGATCGTTCATTAAAGACTGACACTGCCACACAAGTTCTGGTAGCTATCTTACTGGTCTTTCTTGGTGCAAGTAACACAAGTCACATGTAAATGGAGAATGCTGCACAGCTAGATACTCAAAGAAAAAGTTTTTGTGGTTGTTAACTGAACTTCCACTTCTGTATGAGGCTCATCTGCCTATTTATATACTGTGATGTGAATGCATTGCTCCAGCCACAACTCATCTCTTTTTCCTGTGTTACACAAAATCAATGGAAACATTTGTGTTCAACAGGTATTTTCCTGTCAGCTACAGAGCTACTTAGAGAAAAAGCACCATAAATTGCCAAAAATTATTTGTTACTCGAAACTGCAGACAAAAAACCCTTGGCCTTGTGGTAAGGTTAACAGTGTTTTCATCAGTATTACCTTTCATAGACACTTTTCAGAAATGTTGACTATAAATTCCTGAACACCAAGCTTTTGTAATACCCCCAAAATTACACACTGTAGAGTATATACACTCTCATGAGTCAGAATAGTTTATGTCAACATGCAAATGACATCACATTCTGTTTGTTTTCCTCTATTCTTCAAGCACCACTAAATAAGTCTATAAATATTTCTTGAAAGTTTTGGGTTTGTATTTACACTTGCAGGTAACTGTCATTTCAGCCTGTTCCTCAAGATGATGAAAACCAGAGGATGTGCTCCACAAAAACAAGCATTGTTCTTAGGCTACCCATAAGCAAATTTGTAACACTTGTTACTCCTTATCACACATACCCTTTTATTTCGTTAAAGAAATTCTTAACATCTTTTGTATGTTCTAGGCTTATAATTGGTGGACAAGCAGCAACTTTCTAGGACGTACTTCCTTACTACAGACACCTTCCAAATTTCTGTGTAAGCTTTGAAATGACTACGTGGTGTTTGAAAGTAATAGTGGGGGACAAAATCTCATGACCCAGGAAATAAAATGTGTTCTTAATATCTTACTAAACTCTGTGTTCCAGGTTTATGTGGCAAGTCGTTGGCAGAGGAGAGGTTGCTATGGGAAGAAGTCAGAGGCTGCCCCATGTGGGACACAGCCAGATCCAACAGACATACTGCAGAGCACAGCTGAGTCCCTCAGCCAAGCCAGGAACACTTCTGGGAAAACATGTTGAAGAAAGAGAACACCACCAAGTCAGAGAAAAAGTGAAGGAGGAACATCTCCATGAACAGCAGATATCCCCTGCAGCCCATGGAAGATGCCACAGTGGTGCACAATGATATTCCTGAAGGAACTGAAGCCCGTGGAGAGTCCACATCAGAGCAGAGGAAAGATGTGATGAGGAAGAAGGCAGAGAGAGACACCATTATGTTCTGGCTGCAACCCCCCTGCCATTCTCCATGTGAGCTTGCATGGCAAGGGCAGCGTATGTGAGAAATAGAGCTGAGCCTGGGGGAAGGGGGAGGAAAGGTGTGCTGTTTTGTTTCTCACTATCTGAATCAATTTTAGCTGGCAATAAATTAGCTATTTTTTTTTCCCAGAAAGAGTTCATTTTGCCTGCAATGGTTATTGGTAAGCAATTTCCCTGTTGTTATCTCAACCTATTGTTTTAGTGTTTCTGTTTTTCCTATTTTACCCTCCTGCATTACCAGACTGGAGGTGGTGGGCTGAACAAGCAAGCAGCAGGGAGGGAATTTTGATGTTGACCAAGGCTGGCTCAGCACAGACCACTTAATAGAAATGATCCTCTGGATGTCAACCTCTGAAATATACTAACTATGTCAGACAGTAAAGGTAACAAAGTGTTGGCAGACTCCTACCTGCTACCTTCTGATCTCTAACTGCACTAGGAAACTTCAGAGGGTGTTACAGCTGCAAGTCTCTGCTTTAAACCCTTACTCAGAACAGACGTTTCAGACTATCTGATTTAACTAAATAAAAACAATATGCAGCCTCAATCACCAAAGTAACAAAACCTTTCAATGCAACATTAATATATTTAACCACAAGCTTGCCTAAAATAAAGTAGTGCTATTATCATAGCTTACATTAAATTATGTAATGCTATAAACATTGTCCATTTGTTGTGTTAATACATAATTAAACAATGTGGGAGACAGTATCCTTTACAACAAACCTACTTAAAAACATATTAGTGAAAGATATGCCTGCTCATGAGTCTTCCAAAAAAGGTTGTGCATGAAGGTGCAGAACATTCAAGACATTTCCATGTGGGGGAGAAAGAGAATCTACAGCAAGCAGACAGAGCGATAAAATGCTCTAATCCACTGAAGCTTTTTAAATTGAGATTGCACATACCTCAAATCCTTATTCAAGGTTTTCCTAAAGATCCTCATGACAGGATCTTTCAAGCAGCTACACATGGGAAACAATTTTCATCTGGTAACAACTGCATTCGGTGTGCCATGAACGCATCCTCAGCCAAACTCAATTCTATAACACAACTGGAGAGGGAGCAGCTCCATACATGACTTAGAGAAACTGTATTCTTGAAAACTTGTGGTCTGAATCCTGATTTATTTAACAGATTTGTAAATCCTGAGCAATTCTATAGTTTGTATCACACACACACAAAAATCTTACCATCCCCTTTTCCTTCATATAATTTTTAACCTTCACTCCAATTTAGCAGTTGTTCAAAAATTACAGTCAATAGTTACTCAGGATTAACTTGGGAGGTACTGTGCAAGTGCAAAACCAACAGTTTTAAACAGTGGAAACAACAGCAGCATTAGAAAAAATCAGATTACGGCATTTTTCAGGTTTTTTTTTAATTGTTTTCCTTCACACTAGAGAGCATGGTATATGGAAATCACACTACAGTCATGTTTTATTTTGCTTGTCAATATATTAGATAGTCTCCTTGCTTTTCAAAAGACAGGGGAGGGTAAGAAATAAAGTCCTTAAAAACAAAAGTAAATGAAACCAGCTCTTTTTAGACTTTATCTATGGTATTTCAAAAGAATATATTTTAGCTTTTTGCCTTCTACTGCAAATGTCTTCAGGTGTCTGCCACACCCTCAGCTGTGGGTACTGACAAACAGGGTCTTTACTGACTCATTTCAAGGTGAACAAAGACCTTAGCATCCACTAAAGCATGACTGAAGTCAAGAGACGCTAAATGCAGGCACAGCATCTGTTATTCTTTAAATGTGATCTTTTTATGCCTTCTTCTTTTATATTTTACAAAATACATAAAGGAAAGCTCTTTCAGTAATACAGCTGGTGTTACTATTTTATTCTACACATTTTGCAACACTATTAAGTATCTTACTTCCTATTTTAGTTTTTTTTTGCAACATACTACTTTCCTTCCTTGTCCTGAATTAGGCATCCATCCCCCTCTTTTCATCTTCTGTACAGTCTAATGTCTTTTGGCAGCACTTGAAGGGTTTCATGGCTATTTGTCTGCTCTAGGCCTTTGTTTCTGCAAAGAATGCCCAGACTTTGTAGTATTCTTATCTTAGGCTTGTTATTGTCATTAATTGAGAACATACACACTGTTCCACTTCTTCACATGATTAGAACGACAAAATCTTTTTCCGTTTCAGTGCTACAGCAAAAAAATTTAAACATCTGAGCACTCTACAGAAAGCATGTATCCAAAGACTGCTTGCCTTGTACAGATCATTTCATGTGGTTGTCTTGTATTTATTCAACAACTTTCAGAGTGGCTGTAAAGACTGTGTAGACTGGATACTTCACTCGTCAAGGCAATGTATTTATAGCAATGTCTGCATTCTTTAAGAAATGTTTTGAAGTGTTACTGAGAAGTATCTGTCACAGATGCAGCATCATCCAGTCCCAATATTCCTATTTTACAAGGTCATCTCACTGGCTATTATATTTTAAATTGCTGACATTCTGCGCACAGCACAACTAACTAGTGACTACCTTTCTGCACTGAAAACAAAGGGTCTCCCTCAAAAAATCAGCCAGCAATCTAGTTTCACGTTTTAAGCCAATGTTACAAATGTGTTGAAGGACTACTTAATACCAATCTCTCCATTGCTCTCTTCAGATCTGAATTCTCTCTTATCACCATTTATCCCTTTCAGCAAATCTATGATAGCAGTGTCACAGAATCACAGAATTAATTAGGTTGGAAAAGACCTCCTAGATCAAGTCCAACCTATGACCAAACATCACTGTGTCAACTAAACAATGGCACTGAGTGCCACATCCAGTCTTTCCCTGAACACCTCCAGGGAGGGTGATTCCACCACCGCCCTGGGCAGCCCATTCCAATGCCCAACCAACCCCCTTCTGTGAAGAAATTTCCTCCTAATGTCCAACCTAAACCTCCCATGGTACAGCTTAAGACTATGTCCTTTGTGACTGATACACTACACACTACAAGTTTTCAATAAAAATAAAAATAATACCTGAGCAATAATGGGATTCATTCTATGGTTTTGTCTAACAGCATTAATAAAGTGTGCATCAATAGCAAAAGAACTGCATTAAAATACAAAGATTCCCCCTCCCTAGGTTCTCAGTAGCCCTCCTGCTGGTATCCAGAGAGCACAGAAAACAAAGAAAAAAATGGATAAAATCCCCTAAAAACCACCAGCACAACATAATCCAACCCAAAAAAAACCCAAACAAAACAAAACAAACAAAACAAAACAAACAAACAAACAAAACAAAACAAACAAACAAACAAAACAAAAAAAAAACCAAACAAAAAAAACCAAACAAACAAAAAAACAAAACAGAAACCACTGTGCATGAAGAAGGGGAGCAAAAAGATAAACAGATTTAAAAAAAACCACAGAGTGGGACATGTTGGTGTGGGGGGAGAACAGGGCCAATCTACGGACAGATCTTAGTATGTGCCAGAACAAAGTGCTACTAGTTAAGCCCCTGACTCCTCACATATATTATTAAAGTGTATTTGTACAACTGATAGTGACTCTCTCACAAAACCTTAGCTACACACGATACAAAGGAAAGACCTGGAATCTGCAAGTCAGAACAACATGCTGAATGATTTACTTGCATAATGCATACCTCATTTGTCATAGTAGTTAGAAATTTATGCCGATGAAGCAGACACCAACGCATACAGAAAGATTCATCATTGAGGCAGATGAATATCACTGTAGTAAACAGATAGCATTCCCACCTTTCCCTTGGAATTTTTATTGTGATGCTGAGTAAGTCATATATTAAAAAGGCAGAGGGAGACTTTATTACATTGAGACAGTTAAAATGGTTTAGAAAATGGCAAAGTAGTTTTATGCTTAATTAAATCATTAAACACTGTAATGCTACAGAAACGTAAACCATAATACTTTCTGTTGAAACCCCACAAAAGTTTAAAAAAACTTAATATTTTTATTTTGTAATCTCAGTTCTTCATACACAAGTTACTATCATTACCACAGCTCTGACTTGCAGATAACTTCACAAAAAAATTAGAAATACATCAATATTACAAGGAAAAAAAACCTCTCAGAGTGAATGTTTTATTTGGATTAAGTTTTTGACTGTGGATGATAAAAAGGATTATACCTACTCACCGAATAATTGGTTGGAGTCACTAAGCACCTTGTGCTAATTGCTAGGGAAAATGAGAAAATATAGTGTTTTATCACGTTATTGAAAATCATCCTAAGGTTTCACACAAGGGAAAATACTTCTGGCACATTTTCACTCTTTTTAGCGACTTCAGCCCTCGTGTTCTTTTAACAAAGAATTTATACGCAATACTGATAAACAGGGACTCCAGAACTCCTACAGCAGATGAGGAAAAGATGAGATGGAAGGGGAACTACTTAAAATTTGGCAGCTCTGAAGGTTGAAGATGCCCTTGTTCATTGCAAGAGAGTTAGACTAAATTATCTTCAAAAGCCCCTTCCAAACCAAATAGTTCTATGGCTCTCTGAAGGTGAAAAACCAATTTGAACTGACCAGTAGATGCCACTTGACAGACTTTGCTGATCTAGACCAAGATCTAAAGTCATTTGTTCCTTGTCTCAGGACACAGAAGGACCGAAAGTCTGTGTCAAAATTTATGTTGGTGTTTCCTAGGCTCTATAAGGCCATATTTCTTGTTTATTGCTTGTAGCTTGTATTTCAGGTTAAACCTCCAATGATTTACTACACTTTGATACACAATATAAGGAAGCAAGCCAATTAACAGTAAGACACTGAATAACGAAAAAGTTTGAGATACATAAAAGGTAAATGTGTTGAAGACGAAAGCGTCAATTTACTGAAGCTCAAGGTTGCTGCTAAGTCACAAAATTCCTACAGAAAACTGCAATATATTACCAGAACATACAGAACTAAAAAAAGATGAATGGTATCATGCCAAATAGGCTTTGCTGTTGTAAGAGTAACATCAGCTCTTACATATCAGTTCTGAGAACAACTGTCTACCAAACACAAACTGACTGACATTCGGCCTCAGCACAAGTGACACCTATCCCACTATTTAATCTTCTCAATCAAGATCAGCCCAGGCCAAAGAGAGCAAACCTGGTAAACAAACCACCTTTGGTTCAGCTGCTCCTCTCTGCTGTCCTTTGTGGTCAATGTACACTTTCTCATTTAATTCCAGCTCTGTAAGAGCAACAACTGCACGAGTCACCTTGTGGCTGGAATGAATAATGTACTAGATTCCTTATGAACTTTAGGTTAAAACCAGTTTTATGACAGTACTGCATGTTCAGCATCTGCACACATCAACTTCAGCAAGCGTATCAAAAGGTGAAATTATGAGTGGAGTTTGGTTGCAAATAGTACAGCTGAAGTACTAAAGATTTACTTCTCATGCCAGCACATGAGAAACTACATTATAAAGGTGCATGGATTCATTTGAGTTAAAGTATTTGCTTACTGGTCTTTTTTTTTTCCCCCTAAATTTAAATGTCAAATTTATTTAAATATTACCTATGAATTACTGTTGAAATATAAGCATGTTTTAAGTTATGACATTCTAAAGCAAATTTTAAAAAGATATATATTACAGCACATATAACTGTCCATTTCTGACTACAGTGAACTGAATGGAAAAATATTTCAGTGTTTTGATACTACCTTCTTTTCCCCCACCCATTTTAACCTTAACAATACTTAGGAAGAAGTGAAATAACACACTCTTTTACAAACCTAGAAACTTGCTATACATGTTCCACAGTTTTTAATTTTTGTCTTTTTATTTCTCTAAGAAAGGTAAGGGAAAGAAAAAAACCAAAATATAGCATAAGGAAAGAAACAAAAAAACCCCAATCACAAAATCTCTTTTGTACTGCAAGCATTTTAATACAAAAACATCTTCCAGGTGTTTATACAGAGAAATAACATTGAGAGATCATTCTTTAGAAAAAGCAATTTGGCTGCACAGTAGAGACAAAATCAGATGAAAACTAAGCTGTCTAGGTCATCTGGTCTTGCTCCTGCTCTCCGTTACTCTTTCAAGACTGAACAAGACTGGAAATCTGCACTAGGAACCGAGCTGGAACACTGATCTGGCTAAAAACTCACCCTGCAAAACGATTACCCTTTCAACACATCAGTTCCCCAAGTTCACCAAAACTGCACAACCTAGTGTGCCAGCACATAACAACACAAAACCACACAGGGCAGTTGTGTACAGTTCTTGCTTCATACAGTATCAATGTCAGCTAATAGACAGCATATGCAGCATTCTAAACTACAACCTAATTGTTAGCTACTTTAAAAGCAAAGGGAAAAAATTCCTGTACTGCCACATTCTTACAAGTGGGAAGGAATGGTCGGTACACATATACAGCTTTTATGTTGTGCCACTGCCACAGAGAGATAAAAAGCAGTTATTTTCTGCAAATACAAGAAAACACCAGTTAACTAACTGCTCTAATGTATTTAAGCAAACAACATCTCTAAATGTTACTTACTTCTAAAGCAAGCTGGACAAACAGTATTTTACAGTATTTTTGGCAAACTAGACTGAAAGAGCAAGTAACTTCCAAAGACTAATAAAACAGAAAAGGATTTGTTCTACATTTTCAAGATACAAATCCTATTATTCTTATCACTTGTAAACCACGTAAGATGACTTGAGTTGCATGTGCAGAAAAAGAACTAATTAATCCAGAGTTTAAAGCAAATTAAGTATTTCTAAAATTAGAGCAATTACATTAATGTTACTATAACTGGATCAGAGTTAGGACAGTGGCTACTGAATGGTGAAAGTCACATTTCTGCCCTNAAAAAAAAAAAAGGTGGTGGTGGCATTGTTCACAATCAAGAAATGTACCAGTAAAGCTTTATAAACTTTGCAGTTGTTTGCTGGACAACATAAATGGGCAGAATGAGAGACCAACGTGAAATCATGTGTTCACACTGTAAGGCTATGGGATCACAATACACCAGAAATGAAAAAAATCAGTACAGTTCGAAGTGCACTGTTTTAAGACAGATTTACTGAATAGCTACTGGTCAGAATACAGCTGTGATTCCCAAACTGATTAAAACAATTAAAGAGAATGAAAATATGAGTGTCATACACCAATAAATTGTCTTTCTACCACAAGTGAACCAATGCCAGTTTTTGTAATATCACTTATAAATAAAGATCTATGTAAGGAAAAAAAATATGAATGAAAGTTCACAAAGAAATCACAGCAGAAGAAATTGGCTCAGCACTGGAGATTCAAACAAATCTGCACAAAGTTACTGTGTCAGAATTATGATTTATCAAATCACTTAAAAAAAGTGGAACAAAAGCAATCTAACTGGAATACACCCAATACAGGATTCAAGACACACCCACCACAATCTGTAGCTAGGCATGCAAAAGAATGCAAATTTACTTAAGCATTCAGAAAGAAGTAAGACTATTGTTAAGAAAACCTTTAAGAAGTCCTCATGATAGAAATCAACACTGTGGCTTCCGTGTGACCAGGTTTACATTTTTGCTCCAGAGAAGTTTGAGGTTAACCGACTAATAATTAACATCTGCACTCAACTGGAAGATATATAGCTCTAGGGATGTGTATTACAAAACAGGCTATTTTCTAAAGTACCTTTATTCTAGTTTTAAAAAGTGCTTAAAAGTCCAATTTGTAGCTCATTGCTTATAAAAAAGTTGTGCAGACAAGCCCCCTGTGTACACTATAAACATGCATAAAGTAACTTTCCTTTTTGTAATGGAAACACATGTAATAAGGGACTGTCTAACTTCAAACAGAACTAATACAGTCAAAATTATTTTTAAAACTTTCCTAGTCCCAAGTAAATTATTTCAGCAAAAGTAGAATCACTGCAAAAATAAGTAGAGTCAAGACAATACACAGATAAAATTACTACTCTTCATGTAGTTATCACAGCATGTTTAAACATGATCTGTCTTGTTACCTGCCTGTATTTTAGGGCCCATGAATCCTGTCTATGTGTGTGAGGCTCTTTATTTGCAGTTCCCTATCTTGACTCATTTCACCACGTGTACTTCAATCCAAAACTTGTATCACATACTTTGTGGCACCATTGACTCCATAAAGATGCTTCTGTACTGCTGTTCCCTGAAGGGAAGGAGGGGAAAAAAAAGTAATTTATTTCCACGTGTCTAACGGTCAGAAGAACAGACCTACTATGAATCAGATGGATCTTTTTTCTTGGTCAAGAGACCTACCTTTTTTTTTAAGCATGAGATTCATGCAGTCTAATGAGTTAAGCATCATACTGCTTCAAAGGGGACTAGTGGCAGATTGGACCCCTTCATCCTACTTCAAGACAGCAGTTTTATAGATAATACCTCTCCAGTGTTTCAGGGGCACAAACAGCTACTTCCAGAAACAGCAAGAAAGCAAAAAAGCTATTCCCTGCCATGTAAATTTAAAACTACATTTTACAGGGGCATGTTATATGCACTCAAATTTGAAAGAGTTGGGGGAAATTTCAAGCTGTCACCACAAGACGCATTTTCTAACAAACTTCCAATATTTTCTACCATGTTCTGTAAGTTTCCTTATTTTTTACCTCTGTGTTGTAGTTACCAGATAAATTAGGTTTCTTCCTATTACCATCCAAGCTGAAACTTTACAGCAATGTGTAGCACAAAACACAAAAGCACAAAACCCCCATAAAAGCATACAGAGAGTCACATCTTTGTGATATTTGTGAAATTTTAAATTAAATTATAAATTTCATTGTTTTTCTGAAGCAGAGGAATGGTCAGCAGACATCACCTCCTTCAAGTCTTGTTAGGAGCATGTTCTGCTTAAAGAATCAAAGCCATAGTGATGTTAAATCAGAAACATCAAATGCAACTTGCATTGCCAAGCAAATAATACTGATTCTATGCTATTAAGCTTTATGAGAAATACAATGCAGAGTGCTTGACAGTTTGCCACTAAAGGGTATGAAGTCCTCTCAACTAAGCCCATAGCTGCACATGCCAGAAAGTAGTGATCTTCTGAAAAATACTTTCTTCCTTTCTTAGCTCTCCTTTTAAAAGCTGGGTTTCTACCAGGACAATACTCACTCAGGCTGGAGTGTATACTCTGTGATGGACATAAATGAATAATACTGAATTCAGTGGATATTCAGTGAAGGACATCTACTTTCAACAATGAAAAGACCCAATCCTTCTGTGATTGGTGAGGATACTGCACTAAATGTGATGATGTCAGCTGCTCCTTGTACAACAACAATTACCTCTCCATTCCACTTGAAAATTCTCCAGTGATTTGTTCTGACTTGTGTTTCATCAACATGGGTTGTGCAAAGCGCAACTGAGTAAGAAATCTCTGAGGGCATGGGATGAGCTTCTTTCAGGAGATGGGTCAGACTATTTGGAAACATTTGTTTCCAAAACAATACTGACCCATATTTTGCAATGAGCTCTCACGCTCTCAGAAAGAGACAAGGGCAATGGCAATGCCAGGAAGGTCTCCCAGTGCCGTAAATCAAATCAATACAAGTGAAATACTTGTATTGCCATAAATAAATCAATCTGTCTAGAAATAAAGATAACTGTTTCAAAGAATATTGTAATGATCAGTACACCTGATGTTGAAGTGCTTAACACTAACACAAACAAAAATATAATTGCTTTAGAAAAGAACAGCAGAAGCTTTCTATTTCACAAAGTACATAAGCCAACCACATCTGGCCTGATGCTGTGCTCTCCTGAAGCTGCTTTTTACAGTGTTACTTTTTATATGCTAGAAAGAGGTTTGAATAAAAATAGACTGGGCTTGCCAAACTACACTTGTGTTTACTAAAATAGAGGCTTTATTAGGCTGATGCACTTGCCTGATCTTTCAGTAGATCTAACCAGATCAAGCACTACCTGAAAATGTGTCTTGTGTGTCATTTACATCCTTCTGGAGAAGAGTTTCCTCACACAAAGGAAACAAGGAAACAGCATCTGCCAAAATGCAATAAGCATCAGAAATGTTTAACAATAATGGATAAACAGTAAAGGCTAATGATTCTATGAACCCAAACACTTTGCCTTTGCAACTGGCCAAAATGCTACTATACATGGCTTATCCTGTTTGAAAAGGAGAAAGAATCATGGAGCAAATAAATTCTAGACACATCACATTTATTTTATAAGGTATGCATTCACTACAGGATTCTCTCTTAGAACCAGAAAGAGCAGACAGCAGGTAGAAGCCACTCACCCTTTATGCCCTGAGCTACAATTTGTGAGAGCACTCAGTACTGGCATCCTCTCTTAGGTCACAGTCAGAAGAATCTAATCCTGCACATGCTGAATTATTAATCAGATACATTTCTAAGGACAAGCACATCTCAAAAACTGGTTTATCAATCTAAAATTTACTCAAATTACGCATTTAACAGCTGCTTTTGGAAGACAACAAAGGTCTCTGCTCTATGACGCTAATCTCCCTCTCCCATAGAAAGAAAATGGCAGAGAGAGACCCTGATTATCCACAGACACATTTAATGGAAAAGATACATTTAGTTTCAAATTCTGATTCCATTGTGGCAGTGACACCAGCTGAAGACACTATAACGGATTGCTCAAATGCTTTGAAAGCACAGGCAAGATGTTTTGCCTGTCATCCCTGGAAGTATGAGCACATGCACAAGTTACAACAGGTTGAACCAGCACATAAATTCACAGCATATCAGCTGCTCCTGCTATGACAGTTTGCATAGCTGTTACTAGAGGGTAACACCATTAAAGTGGTGCTGCAAAGCTAGTGAGCTCTCTCACGAGCTCCAAGATAGAGAAAGCACAATCCTACCCACAGATTTTATCTAAACCCCCAGTATTTGGGGTCAGCTGTTTACACACAGCTCAGATCTGCACAGGCCAGTAAGCTCTGAAGTAACACAAGGAGCCTAATGGGGAGCTGGAACTCAAATCTTTCTACTTCACACACCTGTAGTTAGTACTCCACATTGCTGAGACGGAACTACAAGCAGTACCTCCCAAACAGAAGCAGCCCTGCACTGATACAGCATTGAATAATATTGATGCAGTGGACTGATACTTACTGTACTTTTTTTTTTTCCTTTCTAGTTATGGGGGAAGACTTCTTCAATTTGTCTGTATTCCAGGACATTACAGACCTGGTTGTCCCGTGGCTTACACGACAAAAGCAGCCATTCTAGAAATATCTGTATCTAGCTTTAGGAGAAGACATGGCTACCACTTTCTTCTAACAGGCAACTCAAAAGTCTAAATTCCTCTCTCTAGAATTCTTCATTGCTTATGTATTTGTTTGAATTTGACTAAGCTAAATTTCAGGTATTTGGTTTTTTTCTGTGGTTTTCTTACTAAACTAGAACTTCTCATCACTTCTCCACAAGTTCCTGATACCATCTAATAAAAGTGTATCTAAATAACCTCTAGAAGTGGAAAAAAATGTTTGAGCATTCCTCTAAGCCTCCTCTATTTTTCGTACATAATTTAAAATACATTGGCACAAAGTCACACTGCTTAGCACAGTTAACATCTGTTTCACAAGTGCTACCTTCAGCCTCTTCAGCATTCTGTTGTAACCAAAAATGACATTAGCCCTTTCAGCATCATACCAATATTCATTCAGGTACTTGTCTGCAATGACCTGAAGCTCTTTTCACAGTCCCTGTTTTCTATACCATGGACTTTGTTTACATTCTTTGTTCCTACATACAACACCGCACTTTGGCTGAACACTCAAACTCTACCAAGTTTCTCACTTCTACACTTCAACACTCACTTCTACCATGTGATCTACATAACCATGTATGACTGCTACTATTGTTTGTCTTTCTTGAATTCTATGAACATTACATGTTACTTATACAAACCAATCACATGGTCAACTTGCACTAAAATAGTTTATTATAAATAAGTATTACAATCAGTAGCTTCTCGTGAAATATTTACACTCCTTAAAGGGATGAAACTCCCAAAGTTATCAAACTTTTTTAAAGACGAAGCTCCAGCTCTTACTCCGCAACCACTTATAATTCAAATCAAATGAAACCATATGGTATCAGGTGATAGTTACCAGAAAATTTTTACCTTGAATTTTACACTGCAGTGAGTATTAAAAAATTCTCAAGCAGCTTTCCTGTGTCCTCTACTCTCAATAAATTACTTTAATTAGTTTTACTACAGTTAGAAGGCATGTTGTTGTTCAACAGGCCAGAAAGAGCCAGTATGCTTACACTTCATGGCATACAGCTAAGGAGCAATAAATTAAACAAGCAGTACAAGAATAAAAACACAAAAATGCATCAATAAGCATATCAAAAACATGTGCAAAAATATGCAAGAGTATTTTTACCATAAAGCTCAAAACCAGTCCAACTGAAAACAAGATACATTGTACATTAAAAGCATAGTAACATTTCTAACTACATATATTTTGTCTATATATATAGTAGTCAGAGCATGTGGGTGTTTGTTCAAGTAAGGAGCACTCTAGTTGAAATGTCTGCATGCTAAAATTTTACTTGTGGGACTAAAAAAGCTCTGTCAAACTCAGATTTATTTATTTACTTACTTTTTTTTTCCTTTTCACTTGTGTTGCAGTATTCCTAGTTTAAAACCCTTTGGTACTCATTTTGACCACCAAAGCTGACAATTTAAATCTTCTGAAGGGATACTCTGCATGCTAAGTGAGCTGTTAAATGCCAACAATCAAATGCAACCTAATCTGAACTATGCAAATTTTACTAAGTGTTGGCTGCTTGCCTTCGTTCCATGATTGAAGATTTAATCACTTACTCACTTAATATCGTGTCTCTCCTGAAACTCAGTTCTTAGAAGTCTGTAATGCTTCATCATGAGCAACTAGAGTGCATCTCTGTTAGCTGTACTGAGCTTCTCCCTTATATTACCTGGATGAAATCATGCTCCTTTATCCAAATAGCTAGCTATCACATTTCCACTTTTAGGGAATCACAAATTGTATGTCAGTGTGTGGTGGTTTGATCCTGCCCGGGTGCCAGCTGCCCACCAAAGCCACTCTGTCGCTCCCATCCTCAACTGGACAAGGGAGAGAGAATTTAACAAAACACCCGTAAGTAAAGGACAGGGAGAGATCACTCAACAATTCCCATCACAGGCAAAACAGACTCAATTTGGTGAAATTATTTGAATTTATTACCAATCAAATCACAGTAGGATAATGAGAAAAAAAACTGATAGTGAGGTGTACGTTTGCTGCAAGCCACTACCATTATTTCACTTACAAGCTTTTAAATGTTAAGGAAACCATGTCCAAAAGGAAGGTATTAGAAGAAAACCAAACCATGGAAATGGAAAAGTAAGTGACCAAGAATTATGAAGTTTTTCTAAAAACATCTTGTGACAGAAACCATCTCTCTCAAGTAGGTGCAGAATAAATATCTCAAGTCTGGTCAAATTAATATATATAGATGGTATTCCTTCAGAACTGAGAAAGCGCTCCATTAATAAATACCACATAGAAATGATTTAAGTATTCTTTCTTTTAATTGAAGACAATAGAATGAGATATAATATTTCAACAAAACAAAGAAAAAAATCTGAAAAACAAACTCGCTGGATAAACCCATTTTTAACACAGGTATATCAAATGCAATTCTTCTGTCATATAACAGATTGGCAGAACAGCTGAGGTTGGGAGGCACCTCTGGACACCATCTAGTCCAACCTCCCTGTTAAAAGCAGTCATCTAAAGCAGTGATGACAATGTCTAGTACTGTGACAATGTCTAGTACTTTAGTTAAGGGGTTTTTTTTCTCCACTTGACTCCAATTTCTACACAACTGTATTTTAACAAATGTTTAAGCCATCCAATAACAACCACAGTTAGCCTTAAGCCCAAGAAAAAAAAATGAAACAAAAAAAAAAGCAGTGGGGTAGTTTTTCTTCAAGAAAATAAATATAATTAATTATCATGTGTATGAAGTATCCTGATTTGACATTAATTATACTGGCAAGTCTAACTTGCTTCAAAAAAGAAATTCTAAATCTGACAGTTTGTTGCTGTTCAGTTTAATATCCATGTATGTACGCTTTTTTATCATTTTATTGACTATCAGCTTGTTTGGGCTCTACATTTTTCGGAATGCAAGTAATATGCACATAAACATGGCATTACTTTCTAGAGCTCAATGAGCAGTCTAACAGTAAAGTACTCTGACATTCTGGACCACCACTATTGGCACTCAGATTGGCACAGTTTTAAGAGCTTTTGTGTCAGACTCTCTGACAGTTCAAGCACACATTACATTGACTTAGATTTGGTGTTGAATTAGTTTCCTTGCCACTACAACTACAGAACTGGTTCTCATTTGGAAACAAAGTTAAAATGACAAATCACAAAACAAGGGTTCCCAAGAGGTTTTCTTTTATGTCCCCTGGAATCACTGCTATTATTCTTAGAAGTCTGACTTGGCAAAAAATTCTGCTTAAATTGAAGATGGCAAGGAATAGCACGTATTATGCGAAAGTGTATACAAAGTTCCACTAACAGAACTTTATTGATTCAGGTTTTTAAAATTTATGTCTACTAATTACCATGTTTAGAGAAAGGTATCAAATACCTATACAAGCTTAATATAAAAATTTCACATCTTACTATATTAAGTCTTTGAGTTGAATGGATCATCAAAAGCAACAGAAATGCTTAAAGAACACAAAGAACTTGCATTTCCAATGCACTGAGAAAATCACCGTTCAGTTGTATCAAAGTAAATCCTCAGTTTTGATCCGTAATCTGTTTAAAAGCTGCATATTTTAGTAATAGGATAGAGGCCTTCTACATTTAAGACACCCAGAGGACTTAATTAAGCTCCTCAGTAGAACCTGGTAACGAATAGCAACATCTAAACCAAATACAGACATCTCACTGCAAAAATGGAAGGTCCACATGGACTAAGGGTTTTCATACAGAAGCAGGGCTAGTACACGTATGAAAAAACCAAAACAACAAAAAGCATGCTGGAGAGTTTAGGACTAAATGTTAGCTAAAAGAGGCAGCAATGTGGACGGGACAGAACTCTCAGGACACTGTATGTTTAGTAAGCAAATGGCATAAAGTCTCCTTACCACGCTAACAGGTAGAAGAACTCGCAAATAACACTACAGATTAGCTATGAAAGGTAATTTTATGTGTTTTTAATATAATTTTTGATTGAACTATTAAACCTTTGAAACCAGCTTATTCCATACCAGTTGGTTGACTGTAGTGGATTTGTTGCTTTTTACCCAAGAGCTTAGAGAAACAAGCATTTCTGTTTGTTTCAGCTGGTTGCAGAATACACATAAGGTAACCTTCTCGAACCATTGTTTTCCCATGCTACAACTACTGGAATAGTAGAAGTTAGCCATAAAAGAAAACAAAGATAACTAGAAGCTACTGAACGTATTTTTGTTTTCATTGTCAGAGAAGCAATAGTCTCCCTCTCTTTGAAAATAGCTTTTGCTTTATTCACAAGTGTTTAGATGTCCTAGCAGCTGCTTATCCCATGGAGAACAAAAAGATTGGCAACCAAATCTGAAAACCCAGGTTAACCTTTGTAAAACACCATCAGTGACTCTGCATCTTCAGAACTCTTCGTTCATCCATGTATCTCTAGTGGTATGTTCTACATTTCATGCTGGGATCCTCTAAGAGCATTTACCAGCACATACTGCCAGCTTACATGCCCCCTGAGAACCACTGCAGCCAGAGGACTGGAGGACTACATGCCACAGAAATAATTTTAGCTGCATAGTCACAACAAGCTTGAGTAAGAAATGTGCTCGATTTCCAGTCTGTGATTTTTCCTGAAGTCACTAAGCTTGACCAAATCTGGAAGTACTGGTAGGTTGTTACAGTAAACTATATGACACATTTTTGGAGGAGAACCTGAGAAGTACTGCTAATTGCTTAGTGAAGATCCACCTTAAATGAGCGCTTAAAGAGTCTTCCTCAGAAGCACTTCTTTACGTTTCCAAGATCTGAAAAGAAAGACCATGTTCCTGAAGCCATGCAACAACTTTGCACTAATGATACTGTATCAGGAGACAGATGAAGAAGTTTATACAAGTTCAGAAGTACATTGAGAAATCACAGCCCCAGTTTTTTTTGTCCCCAAGATCTGTTGGACAGTTATTGTTGCAGTTAACTCACAGTCTATACAGATTACTGATTAGTACACGGTTTTAGACTGTTGAAGTATAAAGCTGCCTACATCTCTCGCTCCTTTAAAAAAGAAGTAAAACATTTCTCAGGATGTAAAGTTTTGTAAAGCAGTGAGAGAGCACTACTCAATTAGAGGCTCCAGCTCAAGTCTAGAAAACTCTCTTGAGAACACCAGTACCATGGAACAGAAATATTCCCATTCTCATGTTTCAGATTGGGAAATATTTGTGTTTTATTTCCAGTACTAATGGTTTCACGTCTCTTCTAGACAATGGTATTTATTTCGCTGTCCCAGCTCCTGGGTCCCTTTGAGAGAAAGGTTTAATTCAATCCTTTGAATATAATGATGAAATTATTGATAATGGGTTTAAGAAACCACTGACACACTTGAACGTGCTCAGGCATACAAAACAGAAGAACCTGGAAGTTTCTGTTAGCAAACTGAACTAATAACAAAGTTCAGGACAATGAAGAAAAGAACACATTTTCTTATTTGCTATTAGACCAAAAGGTGGAAACAGGACAATGTAGATTCAAATTATTCAGGTTAGATTACCAGTGCAGCACTGTGCCAGTTTATAAATTAGGACTTTAATTCTACTTACTAGAAGGGTTTTCCAAAGTCTCACAGGAAACAGACAAAAAAACCAAAATCTGAACTCTACCACCCTAACCATGAGGCTGCTCTTACTTTTCCAGTGGGCATTCAAACAATTGGACAACTGGAGGAAATGGACCATAATCAGAATGAAAAAATCGTGCTTAAAAAATATTTTATGTTGTTGGGACCAACACTTTGCTGATTATTTGAAATCCAAGTCAACTAACTTGAATGTACTTATTTTATTTTTGATGCCAAGTGCATCAACAGCAAAGCACAGACCCAGCAGAACTTCTCACACAGGTGATCGCCACATCACAGAATTAACAGTGATGGCTGTGGACTGGGAAAAAAACATGAAACCCTTCTGTTGAGAGAAAATAATAATAAGTCTTGTGCAAGCTTAAAGAGAAGCTGACTATTAAAACTTCCAGGGCCAAAAAATTTTCTCTTGAAAAAGCAGAAAATAATTGCCATCCAAACCACCAGAAGACCTTGAAATACAACAACACAGGTAAAGCTATTTACTTTCTCCCTTGGCTTTGGCCAGAAAAATAATTCATTGCTGTCACTGGGGCATTTCTGCACTGTCCTGTTCTAAAATCAATGTTCAAAACCTTTTAATTATATGTAGCATAAACAGATTTTAATTTCTTCAGGAAAAAAACTTTAAAAGAAAACAACCCTGTTTCCAGCTCTTTGATGACAAAGGCAGTCTTCCAAATAAGCATCATTTAAACCCTATGCCTGTAGAAAAATTGTTCCTCTGCCTTTACTGTTGCTATTCATAGTTCTCTAAGCAGCTACTACTCCTGACCAGATGCCTGTAACAAATTCAAACACTTCTGGCAGAGGCATGTTTATTTTCCAATATGACTGCCTGCCAAGTTTCCCTGTTCAGGATTTTTCTTTTTTTTTTAAAGAAAGGAACTATGTGAGCCAAACTATGTCAGGGACTATCCTTCAAGCAGTTTTTTCAGAAAGTGGAAGTGCACTATCATATATGCAGACTTGCATTTGAATATGGTGCAAAAACATTAGAAGACACAGCACAATCAAAACTTCAATCTTCAGAGCACAAAATGCTATGCTGCGAGTCTTGAAAATCACTTATCAATACAGAATACTCAAAATCTTTCTTAGCACATGATAAAAAAAGCATAAACTTTAATGAAATGAGCCATCTTTAATTCCCCTCAAAATATAATCTTTTAATAAAACCTTCTGTTTAGTGACCTTCCAATATATATATTCTACAATGTCTTGTGTCCAGTCTATTGCTCATTAGTTTGCTCTACAAATCCGCACACAATATTATGGCATAAAGGCACATATCTTATGAGGAATTCTAAGAAGCACTAGTGCGTATCATTATCTTAAATGATGGTCTTATGATTAAAATACCTAGAGGCATGAAAAAGAGGATGAATTCCACTTCAAATCCACCATGACCTTGTACAAAAGTCATTCAATCCCTTGATGTTGATTCTACATCTGTAATAACCAAATTAGTAATTGATTAAATATTTTAAAGCACAAAGTCATTCACTAACCACTAATATATGGCAGAGAAAAAAGCAGTCACACAATTTATATATGTGTTAAACACCCAAAACCCACTCTTTGCAGGAATGGTATTAAAAGAAAGAAAAGTCAAATGTCTTTGCAAAGATTCTGCACATTACTCTCAGCTTTCAATCTGAACATAATCCTGAAAGGCCAACTTGAAGGAAATATTATTTTGCAAGAGTTTAATCCAATTGAAAATAACTCTAATATAATGACCAAACAGCAGAGATACTGCTTAAACTGAGCAGTGGTTTGATATGGCAAGTATTTTGATTTATCTTGCTATTATCAGGTTTTCAAGTCTTTACATATAAAATTCTGTTTAGGATGTGAACTGGGGAGGTGTGGAGGCGACAAAAACCCTGAAGTTATGACTGCATGAAAAATAGCAATCACTTCAAAATTACGGCCAAAAAGAACTAAAAACTTAACCTCATACACAAATCACAAATGAGACTGTGGGTTCTCCTTATTCTCTCCTACAAATAAGTAACTACCCTTGACAATTATGCATTTAAAAACCCCACAGGACTCCAATTACTGGTTCTAAATAAAAACATCTGTAGCACATCTCTATTAAAAAAACAACCCAACAAAAAACTGTAAGAATGGAATTCCTAGAGATAGCCAGAAATATATTGATTTTATAGGAACTGTGATTCTTATATACTACCAAAAAATTAAGTCTTGATGTTATATAACCATATCAGCGAGATCATCTACTGACAAACTTCCTTGCACTCAACTGATGAATTGTCCATTGAAATTTTTATGTCTCACGTATTAAGAAATTGTCTTAAAGCAAAGAAAGATCTAACACATGGTTTCTTACAACAATGGTGTGCTAACAAAGAAAGTCTTCAAATGTGACATTTTGGACATACTGATTCTGTTATTGTGGCTGCCACTGTTCAATAGCTGGGGATCAAGAACTCCATTAACAGACAATTACAGAACATAAATACCTTTCTCCCCACTGAAAAAGGTGCAAGCCATTTCTAAATAGATATTAATTACAATCATCATGATCTACTGCATTTCTTTTTTTTTTCCTCCTTTCACTTAATGGAAATTATGAGTCTTAATTCAATCCAAAATTTCTTTTGTTTCACTTTATTTCTTTGGAAAAGATCACTCCATTTTCATCACATTCTTTACTAACAGTAGAAAACATCTGTTTGCCCTTCTTTTTTTTTTCACACATTTTTTAACTGCTTGAGCAAATTCTAATACAAAACTACAACAATTCCAACCATCACTATCCCTCTTTGGAGTAAAGCCTTTTGTCTGTGAATGGGCCTATGAAGAAATACCACTAAGCCTCATGAGAGGTGATCTTTAGAAGCCTTTTTAAAGCTAAATACTTCAACATACAGCTTGGCAATGGGAGACAATGATGTCCAGTTGCAACTGAGCTTATTTTAAAACGTGACTGAACTTCCTGAATAGCAAAAGAGCTTTTGACCCCACTGTGCAACTACGAAAATGGTCAAAGAGCAACAATTTTCACTACAGATGTGACCTTTGCTTCATGACTTCAGAACTAAACTTGAACTAACTCATAAAAGCAGAAATTACCTCAGGCCAGAGGTAATCTTACTTCTAAGTTAGGGATGAGTGTACACAGAAGCTATTTGCCAGAAAAACAAATAATTCATGCAGTTGGCACCTTGTCCTTTCACATGGCTAGCCTCCAGTGTCAACTTAGAGATTTCCTTGTTCTAAATGCTAGCAGCTACTAGAACATAGGTTGATTTTAAAAAATTCACTTTACTCCTTGTAAAATATGTAATGTATCATGGTCATGAATCCTATCGGTCAACTGAAAACTAATAAAAAATAATAATAAAAGAATCCCAACCCAACAGGTTTAAAAAACCCTGCTGTAACCCTTTCTTTCGTTCAGTATTTTTTTAAGACATTACACAGAATTGAGAGGATACAAGAGCTACAAGGAAAAAAGAAACATTATACTTTAAAAAGTAACTGATTAGTATTCAAATAGTAATAACAACTAGGAGTTGATTGTTTATTCCTTGGCTGGAACACTGGAAAGAATTTCTGGAGTTGTAATTAAGGTTCAATTCACTACCTATGAAAAGCACAATATGCCTTCTCTTTCACCAGTACTGTAAGCTTGATAGAAAGAAGTAACAAAGCGACACTGAGATATTTTGGGTGGCACCAGTGACAATAATAATATTTAAGAATATTTAGAAAACCAATACCCAAAAAAAAAGACCTGCCATCACCTCTATAGAAGTTTACTAGAAGTCATTTCTTTTGTATCGATGACACTACCATCCTTAATTACATATTTCATCCTTAAACTGATTTTTAAACAATGTTTTCCCAAACATTTGAATTTTCCCTAAAAGACCCATACTAACAAATGAAACATACAATTTGAAGTATAAAGACATGGGACTGCTCTCATATCCAACCACTGGTATTTACACGAAGATTTAGTGAACAGATTTCTCTGTCACGTATTCCTTCTCTTCTGAAAACTCTAAGAAAATGAAGGGCATCAATACAACAGTTGGAGAATTTTCCAAATATTACTTAAATGTAAAAAAAGAGAAAAGAGAAGAATTATTCCTATCTAATTTAAACCTAAATCCCAAATTTTGTTCAAAACTGTATCATAACATTTGTAACTGCTCTACCAGGTTCTACTCAAGTCAAAACAACTATGGTTCTGGGTATGCACTTAAATACAATTTAGAGATACTGAACAGCTAGGATTATATTCAGAGTAGCAGAATTATCTAATTCCATTACATCTAGTTACATTAAGGAATGGCTGGTATCTGTAACAGATCATTTCACATTTGAAGAAATTAAGAAACCATTTTAGTATGTTTAGATGGAAAAAAGTTGAGATTCCTTCATGAATGCAGATGGAATGGACTTCTAATTCTCCAAGCTTTATTTTTCCCTCTTTTTTCTTCATATGTTTCTCCTCCTGTAATCCTCACAGGAATATGCCACCTCTAGTACTAGAAGTATCCTCTTTTACTGTTCTGATGAACTCAAACAGCACACTTCTGCAAAGCTGCGGTGTGTGCAGTAATTCAGAACACAGCCAGTAGAAAATCATCTGCCTTTCTCAGTTACTCATTACAGTATCAATATGCAGCTCACAAAACAGTCTGAAGCTGTAAGTTATTTTCAGCTCTAGAACAGCTGAAAGCTCAATTACGCTGTGCTAACAATGAACCCAATTACTTGAGGACAACAAACTGAGTCTCCCTCCATTAAAAAAACCACCAGAATACCACAAACACCCCCCGAACAGCCTCCTCAGCTCAGCAAACGTATTGAATGAGTCCTTCCCCCCCTCTTGCCTCTTCTCTGCAATTCTAACTGATTTCCTAGTATAAAAGCACTAAAAAAAAAAATTAACCACACCTGATCATTTATTTGTTGCAACACAAGCCAAATAAAATCAGAAGGCTTCAGAAAGCAATATTTATGCAATGTGATGGTTACCGTACCAAATTCTTGGACCAAGAAACTCTTGTTCAATACTGCATACCATAAAACATTTTAAATCATTAACTAAATATAGAAAAAAGAAAATGCAAACCACTGGATTGGAAACTCACCAACTTATCTGATGTAGAGATTCAACTGTATGATCAAGTTTAAAGTTTCAACTGATGGCTTCTGCAAAGCAGCTGTAAAAACAGACAAGTTTTGCACTACTCTTTCAAACATTGCATGTGCTTCTCCTGACCCTTGTATGCCAAATTATCTATCTTCAGACAATAAAAGCACTACAATGCAATCTTAATCATGATTTAGGTTTTCTCCTAAATCACTTTCTTCCTCAAGTTTCTCTGGCCAATTCCACTCTGATCTACTGTTATTTGTCCGCCACCATTTTATCTCCACAACTTTATTGACAAATGCATAAGCTTCAGCCTCTCACCATCACATGTTCTGCTGTCAAAATACCAAATCCCTGGTCATTAGGGATTAGGGTACTACAAGTAAAAAATGTAGTCACTTTATCCTTTAAAAACTAAAATTGAAACATTCACTGTAATTAAATGGCTTACTGTGAGTCAGATGGGTACAGAAGCCAAATTATTAATAAACTTAAAACACTGCATTGCTAGTGGTTTCCATAAGACAACAATATTCCGAAAAAGCCAGAGACTAACCTGGAATGAACAAGATATTGCTACAGTTTTCTTACAATAAATCAAGCTTACATAACGTAAGTAAGATTTTTATGGCAGTAACTGAGCAACGTAACAAACAGGCTACGAGAAGCCCACTGGCACTACAGAAGAGATGATCAGGTTGAAGAAGTGTGTTGTTTTTCACAGCATTTGGGTTTTGCTCTGTTTTTGAAACCTGCCACATACGCACCTAACATTATGCAGGCCCACCTATCTTTCTTGGCCAGCAAGAGATGCATTTTCTCATGTACCCATCGCTGCTGAGTCTGGCTTGAAGTCTGGCTGGTTTTAATTTATTTCTACTGATACACTGGGAAAATGAACACCAGATATGTATTTGTTTTATTTACATTTTCACATCCCTTAACCTAAAAATAATACAAACTGTCATGAAAGTAGGCAATACAAAAGGTGTTCACAAACTGTGCAGCGCTGATGAGAATATTGTAGTTCTTCACTATGTTCTACACCTCTTGGACTGTTCTCAGTCGGGGGACCTTGTTTTTCTCTCTTCTCCCACTGCACAGAGCAATAAACCTCATGCAACACCTGATCTCCTTCCAGCCACAAGTCCAGAGATAAGAAATTTCAGGGGATGAGTGAGCTCCATGAGCCACAGCAAGCAAAACCAAAAGGGAGCAGCCTTAGATAGCTGGTCCCTGTTATTGCAACTCCAACATCAATATTTTCCACAGTCCTGGCTCTCAGCCTGGCTCTCTCCTTCCTCCAACCTCCCCCACCCCCCAGCTCACCTCACATGCTCTACATATTCCTTTCTGATCCCAGTCTTCCTTTCAACACATCCTACCCTTCCCCTGTTTTTCCATTTAGGAAATCCCTCCTACAAAATTCCACTTCAAAATAATGACTAACAATATTGCTATGCCATCTGTTTTCATAACGTATCACTCTTTCTACACCTTTTAACGCTCCATTTATACAGAACATAACTTTTTTGGAGTGAGGACTACCCTACTACGATCTGCACACTGCCTAAAACAACTGGTTTTGATTCTTAAATCTTTCATCTTTAATATAGCAGTGGTTAAAAATGACTATTTATTTCCTTGATTAGGTTTCCAAACGCTGGCATAAGAACACAAATTCACCAAAACCTGACATGCTGGCACAATCTGTAAACGCTTAGCCATACTTTATTCTGTTCTTCTCATCTATCTGAAAGCGGGGGGGG
>VWZT01010242.1:215536-226518 GCA_013397055.1 Pachycephala philippinensis | reverse complement strand
GGTTTTTTGGGGTTTTTTTTTTTAGCTTTTCTTGTTGTGGGTTTTTTGGGGGTTTTTAATGCATCAGACTCAAACCAGGAATGTATACTGTAAAGATACTAAATTAATCTCTGCATGGGAATTGCAGGTTTACAAATGGATGTGTCAATGCAATTCTTCAAGAACTGTACATCAAAAAAACCACCACCAACAAAAAAACACAAGCCAAAAAAATATAAAAAACCAGAACAAAGAATGACCTGAATTACCACGGCATAAATGTACAACATACACCACTCTTCTGAAGTAAGAAAAACATGGGACAATTTAAAACTGTATTTCCAATACAGAACACCTTTTTAGTCACATGATGACTTATATTCAGTTATTTTACATAATTCTCATGTTTTCCGTCAGGTAAAACATACCATCAAAACCCAGAAAATCCAGATCCAGGATTTATTACTTTTACACAGTCATAACATACCCAAAATGTCTACACTGAAGTTTTACAAACGTTACAAAACAAACCTTGCTGTAATCAGAATTGAGATGAAGTGTTTATACTTTCACCTCAGAGGATGGCATGTTAAAAAAAAGGAAGGAGTAACAAGACACACACTGGAGATCTCTAAAACAGATTTGACTGTTACGCAGCAAGAAGAGAAACGAAACTTAGTGTGGAGAAGCAGTCTTGCAATAATGGATGACAGAGGCCAATCATTTGTGGTGTACTTTAGAGGTCAAAACTCAGGCCAACATTGTTTAACATCCTCATTAAGGACCTGGACATTGGACAAGTGCACCTCAGCAAGTTTGCAGATGATAAAATCTGGAGGAGTGACTTCTACAACAGGGGGTTGTGCTGACATTCACAACAGGCTGAAGAGATGGGTAGAAGAATTTCATGGAGCCCCACAAGGAGAAATGAAAAGTCTTAATCTGTGGAGAAGTAACTCCATACATCACTAGGGGCTGGAGGCAGACGGTCTGGAAAGCAGCTCTGACGGAAAAGACCCAGGGGCCCTGAATGTAAATGAGCAGCCACAAAGAAGGCCAAGAGTGTCCTGAGCACCATTAGGAAGAGTAACATCAACAGGTCGAGGGGCATGATGTTTCTCTACTCAGCACTGGTGAGATGCATCCTGGAGTGCTAGCTTCAGGTCTGGGTTTTCCAGCACTAGACACGCACATACTGGAGTCAGGCCATAAAGAAAATTAAAGGCTGGGAACACTGGACATACGAGGAAAGGCTGACTAAGCCAGGATTTTGTAGCCTCAGGAAGAGAAGGTGGGAAGGATCTTGTCGTTGTGTATAAATACTGGATAGGAAATACTAAAGAAGAGTGAGTCTGACTCCTCAGTGGTGCTCAATGAATTGACAAGAGGCAATGAGCACAAACTGAAACACAAGAAACTTTAAAAAAAGTCTGGTGGTTTTCTTTCTTTGTTTGGTTTGGTTTGTTCTGAGTGTGGTCAAACACTGGAAGTTACTTAGATTGTGGCGTTTTCATCCTGGGAGCTGGTCTAGATAGCCCTGCTTTGTACATGGTACTTGGACTAACCAGACAATCTCCAGGGATGTCCCTTCCGACATGAACATTAATCTGAGGGTGAAAACACACTTCTACTCTAAGAAATAGATAAACAGATAACCCACAGCAGAATTGTTTTTACAAGTTGTTTTTGTTTTTCGGGTTGTTTTTACTGCTACTATTTAGGTTTAACAGTAAAGATGGCTAAGTATCAGTTCCACAAAGCTAATACAAACAGCTCAAAAATTAAAATATTTGATACCATAGATTCATTTTACCTCAGCACAAGAATCTGCCTGTAATCTCTTCTGATTTCCTACAGGCAGCAGAATAGGTTTCACTGCTTACAAATGTGAATACCAGAAATCCATTTGCTTAATGATCAATGGGTGAAGACATACAAGAACATAAAGAATGATTCATCTGCAATAAAAGTATTTTGTAACATCTTAGCTAGCTTAAATATGTAACTTTTCAAAAGAAAATACAAAAGTTTCTATATCAAGAACTCCAGAAAATAGTCTCTTCATCTGGATAATAAGTGTAATAGGGGTGGCAGCAATAAAAATTTGTTCATTATTGATCTGAAGGCAGTACCTGCCAATGTGAAGGCTGACTCAGTTTCCAATTCTCACTGCTTAATAAGATCTGTGCTATGCAGAAACCCACCTAGGTACTTTAAAACACAAAATGAAAGACTCATTATACAAAACTCGGAAAACTTCTATTGTAAACCTCCCCTGAGGAATAATGTCAGGTATTATGGATTAGGTGCAACATTCCACAGTCCTTTCAATATTCACACTGAGTACTGCATGTTGATGTTGCACCTAAAATAGGACATACAGCTTTTCTGTAGTAAACACTGGTTTAGTCAGCAAACAGCACAGAGGCACAACCGGAATGTAAAAAAGCAGGGCTGCTCTTACTTTTTCTCTAACTTGTAGGAAAAGAACATGTTACTAAGGGACAAACACATCTTAGCAATGATCTCTGTACTGAATATTCTCTTTTTTCTTCTTCTTTCCAAATCTAAATCAGTTTTCACTAACAACACCAAACCCTTCCAGTAACTTTCACAGCTGTAGGGTAATCAACTTAAAGACAGCTACCTTTCCACGTCATTTGGATGCAACTGTGCTTACCTGGACACACAAAGAGGCTGTACAGAGCACCTGGATCCTCACTGCTTACAAGAGTAATCTCAGTAATCACAGAACGGTTGAGGTTAAGAAGCAACCTCTGGAGGTCACCCGGACCAAACTCCCTGCCCAAACAGGGCCACATCCCCAGAACTTTTAAGTGCCTCCAAGGATTATGAGTCTCCAACATGAAACCAGAGAAGGCATGCACATATACACCAAGGTAACATAACATGAACTCATAAACATGCAGTAAACATGACAGACTGCAAATATATGAGCCGGGGAAGAAGTTATCCGAAATGGCTGTCTGCATACTGATCACAGGAATGCTGGAACATACAGACATCAAATGGTTCCCTAATAAGCCATATGGCTCAGCCCAGCCAGCAAGTGTGAAGTTTTATTTAAATGCCCTGCCAAAAAACACACAAACTTCTGCACATTCTATAACTTCTCTGTAATAAAAAGCAACTCTTGAAAGAAAAGAGCCTTAACAAACATGCATGAATGAAGACTATGCAAGAAGTGACATTTCGGACAGTCCCTGTATCTGGTACAAACTTTTCTGGTATTTGTTTAGGTTCTTGCATATTTCGGGCTCTATTCTCAGTCTTACCCGTATCACTGGCAGAAAAATACTGCCTGTCTGCAAGCTCACATACTTGATTATTCCACTGCGTTCTTCAGAATTATCGGTTTCACTAGAATACATATATGTATTGTGAATAACAGTGCAATTAAGTGTAACTATACAGATTTCACAGCAGATCTTTGCAATCAATCCCTGGACCCTGTTAACCAAGCCTATGCCTTAACATTATAATTGTTACCATAACTATAATTTTGGTCAACATTGAAAGAACGTTATTTTACTGTTCACATTATTTTATTACTGCGCAGCGTAGTAGCACAGAAATAATACTGCTTGTAGACAGCAGCTTCTTCACTGTACTACCAGTTCTTCTATTTATTTGATGTGGGACTCTAAGTAAATTCATCCTTTTCTTTACACAGGTATACCTTGCTGCCTGTCAAGAACATGTTCCTGAAATGTGAGATAATTCAATATAGCGATACAATTTTCCCCCCAGAATAAATGTGACATAGAGGAGACATACACAGGAGCTTAAAAAATGCGCACAATTGTAACATACAGGGACAGTATATATGACACGGCAGACAGAGAGGAAAAGGCAAAGAAGCAAGTTCATCAGTTGTCACCTCAACATCCAATGATGACAGATCAGGAGGCTGAGATACTGCCTTTGCAATAGCTGGAGACAGAGAGTCTCTTTAAAGTGTAATTAAAGAAGAAAAAAATTTTCAACTGCCAATTGTCCTGAGATTTTGATGAGCAGGTCTCCTGTGACATGAGACTGAATCTTCAGTGACTCTGTCCAACCATTATAAAAAATTTCACCTGCTTCATTTGTGAGACAGAACATCGACTATAAATCTTTTAGTATGAGTGTTCATACTGCCTCTTTCCAAATGGTTATATGTTCACTGTCATCATCATGCTTCTCAAGAGGTCCACTGCACACAGAGGTCAATCAAGTCAACCAAGGGTAAAGGACAAAACCAAGGTAATGGCAACAGTTAGTAGAAGAGCGTATTATTAAATGATCAATACTGGAACTCTCAATATGAGAGACTGAGAAGAAATTGATAGCATGGTATTACCACACCTGTTTCCTTCTTTCAGAGATTCATCTTGTCTACTCAGACTGCAAAAATTACTAAGCAGGAGCTGTTTCTCACTGAGTGTTTACACATCATCTCATCCTGCCAACCTCAGTTGTGATATGCATGTGCTTCTCTGGTAAAAATAAGAGAGATAACTATTTTCAGACCAGTGTGCTATTTTGAGGAGGTTCATTTTACATACTGCAAAAGAATATATTTCAACATGCAGCCAAAAAGCACCCTTAAGAAGTATGTAACAGAACTGGATATCGTAGTTGAGATAGATAAGCTCCTCGTCTACTTCCAGGGACACTAATCATAAAAACCAATCATAGATTCAATACAGATGCAACTACTTTGTGGGACATTTTGAAGTCTGCAGCTGATCGAGTTTTAAGCATGTAGGGTCAGGTATGCATGTGTTTTTTTGACTGAATTACAACAGCACAAATATATTCAGTGACTTGACCAAGAGGTACTCTACAATAGCAAGCACCATATCGGTTATGAACCCAGTATCTGTATTCTATTTAGAACATCAATTTTGTCACAGTATCTTAAAGTTTATTTAAGAAACAAAATTTTAGCAAGTTGCATATATACAAGTATGAAACTGGCTACTTAACAAGTTTCGTGCCAGTGGAGCAGAATCTCAGTTTATTCAGGCAGCCTCTCATTGCTCAAACAACTCAGCAGGCAATCTATACGAAGTATGTAAAAAATGCCTCTAAAAAACCCCCAAGAAACCAACAACAAAAAACCAAAAACAACAACAAAAATCCAGAAGGTTCTTAAAAAAACCCAAGCAAATACAACAAACCCACCAAACCCCGTCAATTTAGAAAACACGTCCTTTTAATACATGAGGCAATTTTTCAAACAGTTCTTCAGAAGTATGAGAAGTCTGTCAGTGCAAGATGCAGAAATGTTATGACGGAAGTGAAGCTACACTGTACAACACAAATATCTTCTAGGCCATGCTGCAGCCCACAGAATAACCCCTTATCAAGAGTCGTACGCTGCTATATTCTGGGAAAGAGTGTGAAGAGGTAAAGCAAAGGCACAAGCCTCACCACAATGGCTGTACCCCCTTTTGCGTCCTCTCACTGGGAATCCACAGTAAAAAACTGGAACAGTGTTGGCAAGAAATAGTACCCACTTCTGAGAAATGGAATGTGGAAGTAGCAGCAACTGGAACAATGCTCAGCTCTGAACACTGAGCTAAGGAAGCTACAGGGAATGATCATTGTGGGGGACAGTGTCTTTAATGGTAGGGGTATTGGGGAGAGGAAAAGTTCATCATGAGCTGAGCACCGAAAGCAGCAAGATCCTGCAATTGAGTTCAGTCCTTCTCAAATGAGCAATAACAGAGGACAGAAAGACAGACACTGGATGGGATCAGATATACAGCCTAGCCAGGTCAGCGAAGGGGGAAAGGGGAGGGGGAAGAACAGAAGAAAGAAGATAAGCAGGCCCCTTCACTGAGTCATACCAGAGCTACTGCTGCTGGAAGGGAGCCAGATTTTATCTGGAGCTTTTGCCTCTGCTTTTCTTCCCCCCTCTCTTCTGGTCTCAGAAAACCAAGAAATGAAGGCACCAAACTGAGATGTCTACCTGAAACATATTCAGGTTTTGCTGACTGTAAGCCCCTACTCTATATTACATTTAGCCTCAGAAAAACTTGTAATCAAAAGCATGCGAGAGTAACGTAAAAACATCCTTTTCTTTGGCTGAGTTTTTGTGCTGCCCCGAGTAAGATTCTTTCTTGGATCAGTGATTGCATAATGTAAAATACAAAACCCCTCCAAACAAGACAAATACATAAAGTGGCAGTTGAGGACAGCAGTTATGTTACTCCTCAAATTACACATCACTTTTTCCTAGGTAAATTCCCAATCTGCCTTCTCCAAAGGCCATCCTGTCAACTGAATGCACATTTCTCAGCCTAACACCCTTCAAAAGCAATTTTAAAATGTGCATCTATTTTTGTAAAATTTATCACATATCAGCCTCAAATCACATCCACATCAAAAAAAATTTTTTTGCTAATATTTCAACTATCTGTTTGACAATACTCATTATCACACACCAACAGGTATCTCCTATGTGGTTTATGAGTAGTGTCCTCAGCTACTTGTGCTCAAGTCATGTTAAGCAAAGGGATAATTTAGCAACCTCAGCTTGCTTATTAATGTCTCTCCTAAAATTACATCCAGTTCATCTAGTCTCCCTCATTTCTTTATGAAGGGATTTACAGCTTGTTTCTGTCTTTCTGCAGCTGAATAAGCACCTGACAGAAACACTCAACTGAGCATTCATGGAGATGTTCTGAAGTGGTCAGTGAAATCTTGAGGACAGACTCCAAGAGCTTGAAATGGCCAAGAGCTAGTAGGAACCAATACACTGCATACACCACAAGAGATCTCATAGTAAACAAATCTTCACGGTACCAGATAAATGGAAGCAACATGGGATAGCAATCTTGTTCTGAAGTCACCTAAATTTAACAGAAGTTTGGAATGAGGCTTAGGGTGACTTACAAAGCTTAATTAATAAATAGGGAATTAAATTCCACATACTTTTTCAGAGGAATAAAAATAATATGGACATGGCATCTGGTCACTAGTGGGGTTCCACAGGGCTCCATCCTCAGCCTAGTTCTCTTCAACATCTTCAGTAATAACTTGGAAATAGGACTTGAAGGAATACTAAGTACGTTTGCAGTGACACTAAATTAGGAGGAGCTGCTGACTCCTTCAAGGGCAGAGAGGCCCTGCAGAGAGACCTTGACAAATCAGTGAGATGGGCAACCACCAACCATACGAGGTTTAACAAGGTCAAGTGCTGGATTCTGCACTGGGGATGGGGCAACCCTGGTTTTGTGTATACATCAGGGAACACGAAGCTGGGGAGCAGCACTGCGGAAAGGGAGCTGGGGGTCCTGGTCAATGGCAACTTGAACAAGTCATTAAGGTATTAGAGAGCATCCAAAGGAGCCCCTCGGGGATGGTGAAGGGCCCTGAGGGGAAGCCACATGTGGAACAGCTGAGGGTGCTTGGTCTGTTCAGCCTGGAGGAAACTGAGGGGGGACCTCATTGTGGTCTTATAACTTCCTCATGAAGGAGGTTCAGGTACAGATCTCTTCACTCTCATGACCAGTGACAGGACTTGAGGAAATGGCATGAAGCTGCACTGGGGGAGGTCTAAGTTTGGTGTCAAGAAAAAGGTTTTCCTGGCACAGGCACAGGCTCCCCAGGGAAGTGGTCACAGCAGCAAGCCTGAGAAAGTTCAATAGGAATTTGAACAACGCTCTCAGGCACCTCGTGTGACTCTTGGAGTGTCCTGTGCAGGGCCAGGAGTTGAACTCGATGATCCTGATGGGTCCCTTCCAACTCAGCATATTCCATGATTCAATGATTAAGATCTATGGAACAACCTCTTCCCAAACAAAACTATTAACATACATGACTTTTATGATTACAGATATCTCTTACCTTAAATATATCTGTTTTGAAGCTATAAATTCAGGTACTTATGTGGTTGCGAAAATCTTAACAAGATTCAGATTAGCAACAGGAACGACAATTCAAGAACTGACAATTCAACTAACAACAATACATTAACAGAAAAAAAAAATTCATTATGATTTCACTCTGAACAACAGGCCTTGCAATTTTTCAAAGTTTTTTTCTATTTTTACAAAAAGCATTTACAAAAGTACTAGTTAGCAGACAATACTTCCTGAGAATAGAATGCGACTTGGTTTCATATTTGAGCATTACCTAGTGAATTAAAACCTATTGTTTTTATGTATAAGCAGCAATATTATAAGACTCCCTTAGAGATACAAACACTGGTGTATCAGATAATATCTATGCTCTTATACAATAAAGCATGAATTCAACACTGCTTTCATTGTATTACCACCATGGCACTGTTGCAGCATTTCTGAAATTATACTTTTGTCCACGTCACTATGTCAACAGACGTGCCAGTCTGCTTAAAGCACCAAACAGCTAAAATTGAATGAAATGGCTCAACCAGCTCATTTCACCTTTTGCTATTGTAATCAGAATTTTACTCTTTATTTCACAAAATAACAGAATATTATATTATAGTAGGCGGATCTTTGGGCTTAAACAAAATTTTGATTCCTTGTCTTTCAAGCTCTTCTTATGCAAAGATATACGACATCAAGACAGAATTTGCACAGCCTTGCCAAATACAACAAGATTTCTTCCTGAAAAGACATAAAGAAGTTGTCAAATGTTACTGCCAACACAGTCCATTCTAGGAGATGATCCTTCCATTACTTTTAATTAAAAGTCTGGTTTTTATCTCCCCCAACCACAAGCCGCTTTCATTTTACAGATTGTACCAGTAAACCTTTACAAATTAATTGTTGGGTACCGGATTACATAAAAGCCTTCAAAGGTAAGAACACTGGCAATCCCGGTCATTCACACATCTCACTGAATGCAGTACCTCCACAAGATGGGGCAGAAATCACAAGTGGGTGCCCTCAGGACCACTGTCCGTAGCTGCTGGTGGACACAAGGGTACAGCACTGCCAGACGTTTGAGTTTCTGAACATCTGCATAAGCCACTTCCACATACCAATCAAACCCCCTTCACTCAGCAGGTGAAATCTGGAGTCTGTTCTGAACCTGACTCCCAATTAGCTGCCCAGCTTGGGCACACAGCTATAAACACAGTAAGATTTGTGCAAAGTTAATCATGCTGGAGGTGGAGCAGCCTATACAGCCGTAATGGGTTGCTACCATGGAGGCAACAAGGCAACTGAGCACCTTTCCTGGAGGCAAGGCACACACATTAAACCCAATGAGAAAGGGTTATTCCCACCCAGACCAACTCAAGTGAAGACAAGCATCACACTGCCTGTAAGCCAAACAATAAGGACATCCCATTGTCTTAGACAGTATGCTAGAAGTTGTTTTTACTATTCCTCTTTCCTCAAAGAAAATGTCAGTGTAGATAAAAGTGATTACACTTAGTTTTAAATTTCAGCTCTCAAGAAATAAACTGAGAATCACTGTCAGAGTACTTCGAACAATGACTGCTTAGGTCCAACACCTGTGAAGAGAGAGAATTACACTGGTCTGCTTTTTTAAAAAGAAAAAAAAAAACAATACAGAGATGCAATACGAAGCTCATGAAGCTTATCAGCAAACATTACTAAAGGTAAAGAACATTAAAAAAAGATAAAAAGTTAAAAAAGGAAATAAACAGGATAGACATGCCACCCTGCTTTTGCAGACTAGTGAATTGTCTGCTCTAACGAAGACAAATTAGAAACACTTCTATTATGCAAACTGACATTAAAGTTTATGGTTGGGGAAGCCAGGGATTTCCTACTGTATTCCTAATAGCTGGACAACTAAACTACTTCACTGTTTACTTTATGATGCCACATTCATGATATGGCATAGCCTAAACATTTTCTTAAAAGAAAATAAGCCTTAATGAGTTAACCACACATATGCACAAAAATCCTGCTACCTGCCAACAACCTCAGGCTCTACATTTTTTAATAATGAAATAGCTACTCGTGCCATTACATAAATATTATTACATAATATCTCCTTTGTATGCAGAATTAGAGCTACAATAAAATAGGTCCCACTATTTCAATATTGTATCTATTAATCCCACTCATCCACTTAATAATTTGGAGCTGTATTTGCATCAGAGCACAACAGCTTTAATATGTCACGCTCCTCTGTGCTTAAACAGAAAAGACAGTTAATTCTGAATTTAAAAACAAAAAAACAAGCCAACAAAATACAACAAAAATATCTGCTCTACTACAATAACTGGTTGAAGGGAAAGACACCTCTGCTGTGCTCTTTTATTACATGTTTTTTGTCTTGCCTAAGATTTAATGTATGTATCAATATATATTATTTTCAATATGCCAGTCAATAAAATATGCAGAAATACCTTAATTCCCAAGGTCAGCATTACACAGCATAAGTGTAAAGAAATCACAAGCAATGATGCTTAGTATGTCTAATATCTCAAAAAACAGGTCTTTTTCCAGCCTAATATTTAACGTATGGGCAAACTACAATACATATTAAATTAATTTTCTTAAGTATTAAATTTGTTAGAAATTTGTTCTGAGAGTATATTTATTCGTATTGGTCAGGAAAACACTGTATTGGTCAGAAACACATTTGAGACGTGGGACGGCTGTAAGCACAAGGCCACACGGCGAGAGGCAGTGTACAAGTGGCATGTGACATTCGGGAGTCTCGGGGGGCAACATGTGGCCGGCGCTCAGGACGCTCCTCTCTGCAGTGCAGCACCGGTGCCTCCGGCCGTGCGCGACCCGCACCGCGACNCACGACCCGCCACTTCCGAAGTGCCGCACAAGTCTCACTTGTGCCCGCGCTCAGCGCCTTCCCCCTTGTCCGCTCGCCCTCCCGCAGCAACAGCTCCCGGGAAGGGCAGGAGAGCGGCGGTGGGCACCGGGAGCGAGGGCGGCACGGGCCGGCCCCGGTGTTTGCACAGCTGCGCCGCTCTCCCGGGGCAGCCCCGCACAAAGCCCCGGCGGCCCCGCAGCCCCCGCCGCCACCGGGCGGGCGCGGCGCGACACCCGGGGCAGGTCCCCGCT
>VWZT01010242.1:183782-214215 GCA_013397055.1 Pachycephala philippinensis | reverse complement strand
GGTCGCGGCCCCGTGTCCCTGCGGGCGGCTCGGCCCCGCGGCGGCCGCGTCCGCCTGTTCCCGCTGCCCCTACTCCTCTGCCCTTTCGGAGAGCTTGTCTTGCGGTTTGCAGCGCTCTCGTGCCGGTTTTTATTGAAAACCGTAAAACAGGCTTGACTTTAGGTTGAGGTACTGAAAAAAACCGTGAGTTTAGGTGTAAGATTCGTGTTGCAGTCTCTTTGTCTGAGAGCTGCGGATTCGGGAGGAAAAACCCCAAACCAGCAAATATCTAAAGAGTTGGCAGTGTGGGAGATGAGCCAGTTAAAAGGCCAAATACTCACACGCACTGAGAGCGATGCTGATACATGTGCGTGCAGGACTGGATGATACGAGATAAATGCACAAATCTATAAAACCTGACAAACGTCCAATATGTAGAACACATGTTTCGCATTTTGGTTACATGTGTTTCGGGTTTGGATTTGAACAAAAGACAGGTCAGGCAGTTGCTACCCTTCATTTTTTCATTGTAATGAACAGGAAGCCTGCCTGTCTATTCAAGGGTAACTGGTTTCCTACTCTTTCTTTGTAAGCTGTTTATTTTCTCTAGCTCACATCTGTTTTCCTCCTTAAACTCATTTTTATGCGAACAGAAAAAAAATAATCCAACTACCTTGTCATCAAGAAATCTTGCATCACAAAAGTGGTTGAAATAGGGTTGAAATCCAAACTATTTTCATTGTATCTAAAGAATAACTGAGCTAAAACTTTAATTTCTGACAGTTGTTTACATTAGCAAAACTAATATTTGGAAAACCTTTGGAACTGCAAAAATACTCTTATGAATACTTAGATTTCACAAAGGCTAATAAATCACTAGGAGCTTACTAGTGGGGCTTGTAAACAAACAGCATCTCTAACTATTGTTATTTGAATACATTTTGTACTGCTCCTTTACTAATCCATTTCCTTCATTTTCCATAGAACTTTGGTGGGGACAATAACAGTTCCTGTGTTACTCCATACCGTGCTCTGTTTTCTTTCTGTTTACATGATCTTCTTAACTTGCTGAGCATTGTGTCTTCCCACCACTGTGTATTTCACTGACAGTTTAATGTCTTTGAACACTGGCAGATGTGGTCTGGTGCCTTCATGAGCTGAAGATACATTCAGCAGTCCTCCTCTGTGCTAGGGGATACCAATCCACTGCTGTATTCTGTTGTCATCTGCATAGGCAGGCCCCTCAGCTGGGTTGGGGAATAAACCAAGACATTTGAGCCACTGGTGGATTCTGGTTTGTCCTAAATGAGTGTGGTGTGTGCGCGATGTAGCACGAGTTCATACCTGGGAGTCCTGCTGAAGAGAAGCAGTTGCCCACAGTAGAAAGCTGAAATAACTAACTTCTTAGAAGCACAAAGCAGGATTTGCTAAAGCATATCATTCAGTCTTCTATTTAAAATGACAAAATTTTTTATGTTGTTTATTAAATCAGGGAGAACCATGCTTTGAATCAGAAAGAACAAGAACAGTTGATACCTAACCTACAGCCAGTTTCTTGTTCATGTGAGGTACTAATTTGATTTCTGAAAGTGTTGAATGTTACTCTCAGAAAAAAAAATTAAAGTGGCTTGCTTTTTTAATGCAAATAGCTTAATCAAAGTGGTAGTCTTAAAGCCATGCAGACACTTTTGTGGAACTTGCATGCTTTCTGAGCTGTGCCTTTTCAGTTTCCCTTAATTTCCTACAGCTCACTTCTGCTTTCAGTTTTGTCTTGCCCTCAAGTCAGTAGGTTTGTCTGCAGGGTCACACCAAGGTAAGACTGTATTTTCAGTAAAGGTTTGAGTCAGCACTGTCACAGGAGGTCCCCTGCCCTCCTCCTCATGTCAGTGCAAGCATTTGAATAGCTGCACAAGGAACCTGACTCAGAAACTGAGCCAGGTAAAAGTGATCCCACTAAAAAATATGGGTTAGTTTTAACCTAGGTCGGGTCCTTGATCTGCCTCATTATGTAGGGGTGTGAAAGCCTGTGCTTGCACAGAGGAGGAGGCAGTGCAGGGGCTGAGATTGAGCAGCAGGAAGAAAGAGAGCACTTCTTCCAGAAAGCTTGGCTTGTGGTAGTTTAAGTTGCTGAAGTCTGAAAATCAGTCTAACCCTTTCAATAGATGACAGACACAAAGCATGTTTCTGCATTTCCTGCATTTCAATTTGTGTGTCAGTGTTTGTCTTTAGCAGTTGTTTTATGTGTTGTTCATGCACATGAGTGTATGCATGTACGATACATAAATTTTCTTCTAGTTTATACTTTATTGCCTGAAAATGCTGTTGTCCTAGGGTGTGAATACTTGTAAAAAGAAACGTCCTGGTTAGAGAGCACTACCACCCATTTTCCCTGGTACCTCCAAACACTGTATGTTCTCTCTCCATAAGGTTTCATCCAGTTTTCTGCTATAAAGCAAGTCACCCCCTTTCTCTGTTCCTCCAGTTGCTAAGCAGCAGCTGTTCTCCCCATTAGCCAGCCAAGTATTTGCATGAAAATAATCACTCTTGAATATATAACTGGTCCTAATCATGCACAGCTAAACAGCTGTACAATCAAAATTTTGAGTATTAATAGTATTACTTATCAGCATAACTGATGACTGTCTTTTAAGTTGGAATTTCTCCATAGAGTAAAATCAATAAAGGTTTTCCCTTTTTTTAAACAAAAGGCATGTCAGTTTTTATTTTTCTTTAATGCTTACTGTGTAGCTACTTAAAAAAACCTGATCACAAAATGATATCTGTAGTTCACAAAAAATTATAAATGCAAATATAAGCAGACACAGAATCATCTAATGACTAAACATGATGGGGGCCAAGGGAAAAGCCACATTTTTCAAATATCTAATTATAGTAGCAGAGTGCAACAAAATTTGATGATAAAAGTTTGGACTATGACACGAAGGTAAAATTTCCAGCAGTACATCTTACCTTCAAAACCCACTTACTTGTCCACGTTTGAGTTCCTATTGATTTCAAGGATGTTCAGTATTTCCGAGGTCTATGATCTGAAATCTTGGAGTGCTCTCTCCGTCTGGGGATGCCCTGGATTTATCCAAACTATTATTTCAGAATGACAGCTGAGTGTGGCTCACATATTCTTGGGTGCTGTTTTTTCAGATGACACAAACGCAGTGTCTGCAGGGAGAAAACCTGGACACGTGGACAAGGAGTGATATGTGGTCCATCCAGGTGGTATCCCAACCTAGACAGTCAGATTGTCTGCATTACACAGGCACTTTATTTCCCAGTGTGTCCCACAGACTAAGTGAAGGAAGAAGGTCTAAATCTTCACACTGAAGTACTTGGTACTACACTGTACAGTTCTGGACTGCCAAACCTGTACTTGCTTTGTCATGTGTGACAATCCATGGTCTTGTGTTAGACCGTAAGGCTCCATACACACCCAGTGCAAGAAGTCCTCACATGAGAGTTCTGGCAAGCCTTGCTTGTACTCCAGGAAGTTATGCCCACTAAAGCCAGAATGTGAAGCAATACCATGCATGCCCATCAGACCAGCTGAAAGTCAATTACTCTCTGGATGTCATCAGATAAAAATCTAAGGACACCGTGTGAACATGAAGGAATTGAGCAACTTGTGGATACCAAACTGCCTCAAAGTGGCTCTTAGGCGGCTGAATTAATTTGTAGGGGTAACAGTGTTTTGGAAATAATGCTTAAGATCCTAATTAATGAGGTGTATTTGTTTGTTTGTTTGTTTTAATTTTCAATTACTTGCTACAGGCTAGGCAGTAGGCTCTGAAGTGTAGTGCAGTCACACATTTAGTCAATGGCATTATACCAGCAGTGTCTTGTCACTAGAAATCTGATGGGAAAACTAAACTAGGTCTCAATTATGGAAATATTAGAAGTATCAAAGCAGTCTTTTAGCGAAGACTCCTAATAAACCTATCAGGGCAGGAACAGTGCCATGTGATTGGAAAGTAACAAATGTGCTTGAAGGAGAGCCCATGGGCATTGTATGGGACATAGGAGACAAATTATAACATAGGGTATGCAAAGGCATAGAAGTAAAAAAAAAGAGATATATCTTTGGTGTAGTAATGTTTGATTTTATTGGGGTAACTGTGTATTTTTTTAATAAAACAATTTTTGGACAAAATTAAGTCAATTTCACAAAATCATCGAGGCTGGAAGAGACCTTCAAGATCAGCTAGTCCAACTGTCATCCAAGCATCACCATAATCAGATTTAATCTGTGCTTCCTATAAAGATTCAGTGCAGTGTCATATGAGAAATGAAGGAGGATGCATAACATAAAGAATCGCTGATGGGATGTTGTGATGGATTGTTTTCAGAGAAGGACTATAAAACTGGAAGTTGGCTCCAGGTACAGTCTGCCCATTTAATGTCCTTAGTGCAGTCCTAGTTAGCATACAAATAAAAGTTGCTAATAACCTTAAGTTTGAAGGAGAACATCATATCAAATAAGATCCATAACTTTGAAGTTAAGGAAGAAGAAAAAATATTTAAGCCAAAGAGCACTGTCAATGTAGAATGATTAGACATAAACTGAAAATTAACTTCCCATGAAAGAAGGTTTCTATCCAGTGGAGGAAGGGATTTCTTCTCTCAGTGAAAGCAACAGGGCAGAGCATTTTAACAAATTTTAATGTGGAGATTGATGAGATCACGGAAAGGGTTACATGATGTTTTCTGGTTATTGTACATGACTGCATCTGATTATCAAAATTCTAGAAGGATTGCATGTAGATCCCTAAACATTTCAATAGTGGGTTCCTCTAATCAATGCAGACAATTTAGCCATTAGGATAAATGAGTTTTCATCATCGTTGTACAAAATACATTGTATACCATGGAGGTGGTATAGCTTTCTATTTCAGAAAATCTTGACAGTAGGGTACTAGTAGTGTAAAATGCAACCCTTTTACAACGTGCATCGTGGCATTATGTATATGTTCCTTTCTGTAAATGAGTTATGTGTACAAACTCACATACATTATGTGAAAATGCAAACTACCTTTGACCATTTTTGTTTCCTGGGTTGTATTTGCATTTAGCAACTTGTTTCAAACAGTTTTGACTGAAAGTTACCCTTTGTTGGGTTTTTTTTTTAAATAATTGAGTTTTTTCCAACATTTTCAGGTCTTGCTCTTGCCTTGTATCAGAAAAAACCTGCCACTGAAGATGCCTACAGGAAAAAGCATAAGTATTCAAGAAAATTATATAAATTGAAATGTAAAAATTAATAAAGATTTACATGTGTACCAGTGTAGAACTATGCCACTATTTAAAAAAATTGAGAAAGTGCAACACATGCATCATGTAAGAAAAGGGCCAGTAAACACTTAATTGTAAAGATGAGATTCCTGATCTGCTCTTTGCAGACAGAATTCTACATGTCAAGTGATTGAGGTTCCCTTCCATGCTTGGAAAGTGACCTATTGTCAAGAGTAAAATAATTATATGATTGCATAAGGAATTCAGTTTAGTATAGCAAAAACACACATTGTTGGGGAGCAGTTAACAGTATAGCAGTAAGTGACATTTAGAGATTGTATGTATGACTGAGAATTTCATAGATGAAATTTGATTAAAATGAACTAAGTCTTAGATAATTGAGGAATGGTGCTAGAGTTGTTGGCATTGCTGAACCAGTGTAATTTAAAAACCTGCTGTCTATCGCTTTGTACTAATGTCTATAAAATTTGGGAATGGACTCAAAAGAGAAAACTGTGTAATGACATATAACATTTGAACATTAATACTATTTTGGGAAATGGTATGTTCAGCAGAGTTATTGGCAAGTAGTGGAGTATACAAAGAAAAGTGGTTAAGCATTTAAATAGTTGTTTGTTTTTTTTTTTTAATCATAGTAATAGGTTTATTTTTACAAGAGAGCTGCCAATCCCTCCGTACTCTAAAATTTCTATTCCACACGATGCAGCTCAGGTAGATGATTGTAAGAACTGCTTTTAAACTGGCAAGTGAAACATAATTTTTCATGTTCTAGTTCTGATGAATAGCTGAAGCATTTAGTTGAAAATCTCCATTGAGAAATATGTCTGGTGTGAAAAGAGTTAGCCCAAATGGTTCAAATAATAAGTAATTAGAAAGATGTCATAATGGAAAATTTTCAAGTACTATAACTGCCAAAAGCCCTATCATTCTTCTATAACTTGTGTAGCCAAATACACATGAGTATGTGGTTATTATTTGAATTTTTGTTGCTTTAAAATGGGAAATGTGTTTCTGTGAATGAATCACAGAAATGAGGCTGGATGGTAAGGAGTGAAAGCCATTTAATTTTAGAAGCTATGTTTTTTTTCTGCCATGTAGTCTGACTTATGGGAGGCATTCCTCATTCATGCATCAGACAAAGTGAAAGAAGCCTCAGCGCAATATGTAGATCACAAACAGCCATCTGTTATCTGAAAGGAAAGAGGAGTGTTGCTATAAGAGTAAACTTAAAATGTTTTAAGATTAGCTTAGAGATGGCAGAGCTCCATTAAATATTTTGTCCATCTCTGTTAGTATTGGTCCCTGTCATATATGAATGTATACATTATACAATATATATTATTTCAGATGCCTGCTGTATTTTTTTCTGTTAGGAAAACTACCTCTAGTTTAGAACTCATTATATGCTTTCTCTAAGTTCCTAAATAAGTATGTATATATAACCTTTTATCACTTCAAATAATTATTTTTCCTTCTTGGGATTTGTTCCTTTGAAACAATGTTCCTGATCAAACTGAATGTTAAGAAAAAAGCATTTTGAACTTTTTACTTGCTTAGCTTAAGCTAAGTAAAGTAACACTTGTTTAGGCTTGTAACATTTCCTTTTGATTCTTTCCAGCTCCCAAAGAATTGCTGTTATTTTTATATGAATTCCATCCAATTTGCATAGATCTTTCTTGTAATATGCCTAGAACTCATTGGTGATTTCCAGACGTGGTTGTAAAGAGTGTGGATGAAGAATTTATGTTTTATGTCAAGGCAACCATATGACCTCCATTTGTAGGGCAGAATTAATTACTTGGGAGTATTGATGTTTGGTCCACCAAGAGGCTTGAAGGACTCTGTTGGCTGTCAACAAATAAGGTGTTGCACAGTCTGCCTACAGCTGTGTGTAGACAAACCATTACCTTCCTGCTCCAGGATACCGTGCTTCCAAGTATGCAACTCAAATCTAAATTAGTCTTTTTGTTGGTACTCTTACAAATTTTTTGTAGTTTCTGCTTGCTTGTTATTCTTAGATCCTTTACAAATATGATGCCTTTGGGGTATTTCCATCCCACTGAATATATTCCAGAATCTGTTCCAGAATATTTCTCTCAGTCTTTTCCATAGCAGTAGCTTGCTTTTTCTTGTATTCAGTTTGATTTTATAAAATCAATATGCAGTTTTCTGGCTGCATTTTAGCCTCCCTAATTTATGCTGAAGTATCTCAGTGTCCTCAAAGTTGCCCACATTGTAGCCTCTCGGGCATTAATGAAGCTGTCAAATAAAACAAGGCCTCGCAATGGTTCCTGTGGCACCACAGGTATAGATAAATTACTGCTTTTCCTTTATTCCAGTTTTATCTTGAGCCCTATAATATTCACTGTTTTCTTTAAGCTACAGAATTTTTACACAGTCCTTGTGCCTTTGGACCTCCTGTTCTGCACTGTAATCTATCCAGCGCATCCTAAGTGATTTTTGAGCTTTCATTAGAGTACCATATGCTTTCCAAAAATTGAGTTATGTAATATCTGAAGGGTTCCTTTGGATGCTGTATTTTGTTCTGGCTTTTGGGGGAAGTGGTGGCGTTTGTTTTATTGTAAGCTAAGTATTGCCTAGTATTCTGGTGTCCTTTAAGGCTAATATTTTCAGGCTCGCTTGTCTGAAATTAAGTTTAATGTAATTTCAGATGTAATGGTCTTACCTAGATGTTTAAAAACTAATTTTGTAGCTACTGAAACCTAGTTTCAAAAGTCTTCACTTACTGAATGCTTTGTACTAGTGTTCTTTTTTTTTCTCAGTACTCACACTGAAGAGATGATATTATTATGTTATTTTAATATTGAGATAATATTATTGTTACTATTATTATTACAATCTACCAATTCTTGTAGTATCTACTGAAGGATGACCCTGAAAATGCAGACCCCATCAGCACACAGCTCTACCTCGACAAATCAAGTCTTGCAAATAAAATTAAATTTCATACCAATCTATGTTTTCATTTTATGTCTCAAAGCATGAGATAGGTACCACTGGAGATGCAAAATGGGGAAAAAACTGAGTTTATAGAGTAGACTGCTAATCTAGTGTGATATTGTACTAGTTTGAAAATAAACCAGTGTTTTGCAAGTCAGAATTATAATTTAATAGGAAAATTGAAATAGATGCAAGAGTACAAGAACACTGACAGAGTCAGGATACAACCTGACACCCTGTTAGTCAGGGTGGTGGTAACAGTCCAGATGAAGTGGTCCTGTTGAAGTAGTGATCCTGTAGAAGGGTCTGGTCTTCACCTGAAGGTCTAGTGGTAGCTTTTGTCCTCGGGAAATCCAGCAAGTAAGGGCTGTTTGTTCTGTTCCAAATGCCGGATTATATCCAGGTGGGAATGCTTGGCTCCTCTCCCCTGGGTGGAGCATCTCACAATGGGCTGATGTAATCCTATGAGTCATGTGGTGGGTCCTTGATTGCCCATCAAACAGAGGTAGCTCCCAGAGGGAGTTATCAGGGATGAGTCATGGTAGGAGATCGCAAACATTGCCCCACCTGCTTTAACAGCTTGTGAAGATGATAGAATACATACTGTTGGTTACATCTTACATTGTAACCTAGGACAGATTGAAAGGCAAGACACTGTGATTCTGTTTCCAGATTTTGGGGAGGAAAATCATGTGTGCTGTTTATAAACACATAGTCATGTACAGAATTTGCGTATGTTCTCTCTGGAAGCTGTGCAGTTAAGTGACTGGGACTGGATTCTGTTAAAATATGGTGCATGTTTCCTGCTGTGTCTTGAGTAATCTTGCAGCTGTTTTACTTAGAAAATAGTGACACTTTTTTATGTCCAAAAGCGGGAACTTGATGACTTGGCTAATAAGATGAAACAACACTGTCCCCAAAATCTGTGAAGCATTAAGTACTGTTTCCAGCCTCTTCACACACTGGACCTCCGCCTTCCTTTCCCTGTGCTACTTTTTAAACTATTTTGTGGAGACAGTATTTCGTCCTGGTTTTCTGAAGACAGGACTGAGGCGTTTGACCTGTTTCATTTTTAATCTCTAATAATTAACTGGTGTGTTTGCATTAGGACAGTGCTTTTTTGAAAAAATATTGGTGAGTGAAAGTACGAATGCACAGGGGAAGATAGGAAATTATTATGCCATAAAAATAACTTCGAAAGAGTCTCACATTGTTCAGAGAGGGAAGAGATCCTTCCAAGAAGTGATCACGTTCTCTAACTCAGCTTTAAATGCATTCTTTATCTTTAAAAGGAAAGAGAAGATAATCAGTCAGTAAATCAAGTGTAGTTATGGGCTTGTCTGCAAAGCTGTAGCATTCTGAAATAAGGCATTAGGGCTGAGCATTTGAAACAAGAATTGTCAGTGCCAAGGTCTCTTGTCCTTTGAGAAAAATGGGTATGTCTTTCATTAAACAATACCTTTTCTCCATACCCTGATTTTTTTAATCTTTATCATTGTCTAAAGATAGCAGCTATGGTGGCTATTCTGGGTAAATCTTTAGGTACACGTTAAAAATCAGGTCTTATTTTTGTGCTGTAATGAGTAAGCGTTTTAAAAACATTGTAAGGTTTTTTAATATCTATTTGTTTGAAGAGGAAATTGGATTTCTTATGAAAAATCTCCACCTTTTCTTAGTTGCTGTTGGAGAAAAAAAAGCACGCTTAAAGACCACATGTTTTAGCTGCCACCGTTTTTTGTGATCAAGCTTTCAATACCAGTAATCTGAGTTTCCCCTCTTTTGCTCCAGCCAAGGTTACTAGTCAGTTCCCTAATTTCTTCTTTTTCTTACTGGCACAGAATTGGTTTGGGGGTTTTTTTAAGTACTTCAGAAATTACTTCTTTTAAACAACAGAAATCCACAGCATCCATGTTTTTCAAGCTTATCCTGAGTAGCTTTAGTCTTTTATCACAATTTGGAAGTAATAGCATTTTTAAAATTAAATAGTTCTGTTTAGGAGTAAATTTCACTCAGATACAGAGAAGATACATTAGTAGTTGCCAAAGGGATAAAGTGCACTACCAGGTAACATGTGCTTTATTTCTTATGTTCTGACAGAAAAGGAGACGAATGAGCATGTTATAGGCACAACTTTTCAGCAAATCCTGTATTGTTGTTAGCATAATATATATCTATGTTCCTAAGAAACCCAAAACTTTTTAAGCTCATTTTAATTTAATCATATATAAAATTATAACACTGCCACTTCTAAGGTTTAAAAACCCCAAATTATTTGGTATGAACTGTAGCTTTAGAGTAGAATTTGTAATTTCCTCCTTTGGTTCCTTTTTACTATTCCTTAGCATATATTGCAACTATACTGTGAAATGAAAAAGGGCTGCTGAGGCCACTGCATCCCCCTGCCTTCCAGTGCTGTCCCTGAGCAGCGTGGGAATGCTGCTTTGGATGGCTCTTGTTCTTGTGGTTCTAAACTGCCCCTCAGCACACTGGCCCAGGTGACGAGCAGCCTGGTGTTCAGGTTTGTTCCTTGGGACTATTTTACTAAATGGTATAGGCAGGGCAGCAGTGTCTCAGATCAGGTTTTTAAAATGTGCCACTTTGGCAAATTAAGAACAAGACCTTTAGGGTTATTCAGTTCCATGGATTGATTTCTTTTCTATGTGCTTCAAATACAGCCACATAATGGATTGGCTTGGAAGGGACCTCTAACATCATATACTTCCAAACCCTCTGCCAAGGGCCGGGACACCTTCCACAACTTGCTCAAACTCCCATCCAGCCTGGCCTTGAAATGCATTAATTACTTTTCATAACATCCAAATAAATGAGTAATAAGGGCCCCGGCCTAAAGGTCCTTTATCCCTGCACTCAGTACTACGTATGTAAGCTATCTAATTATTGTTCAATGAAAAAAACATAAGCAGGCCTAGGAAATTAAAGCTTCCTTATTCTTTCTGTCCTCTAAGTCTTCCAGTCATGAGCAATGATTGGCAAAATCCCAAACGGGAGGCAAGAGGTGTTTTACATGCAACTACCTGCTGAATGAAGCATTCTCCTCAGAGTGTGTCAAGACTGTGAGACCGGATAGGTTGGCTTGGAGTCCTTCTAATGGAAAGCCTAGAATCCAGTCTCCTGTTGCCTCTTCAGCTGCTGTTGAATAATGCACCTTCCTAACCACTCTGCTGCTACATAAAAGTATGCAACAAAGGTATATGTCCCAAAGGAGGGGGAGATAACCTCTGCCGAGACTTAGTTCTAGAAAAGCTTATGCAGCAGATGCAAATTTGTGCCTGATGACTGACCTAAATTTTGCCAAGGAGAGAGAGAGACTGAACAGTAATAAATGTCCTGTAACCTGTTGTCTGGGCTAGCGTAAATATGTCTCTGGTTCAAGCTTTTAAGAAGGCAGGAGTTGTGGTGCATTACTGTCACCAGGTACTGCTGTTGGAGGACTAAACCCTCACAGTTCTATACATGCACCCATCTTGTCAGGTGGGCACCATGGCACCGAGTGGGAACAGCTGGGTTCTGCACACCATTCAGGTTGGGCATGAATGGCTACACAAAGGACAAAGTTCTGAAGAATTAGGTCAGTAGGTTTTATATCTAATTAGGCCTCTAATCCTACAAACCACTTACAGTTTTGCATTATTTTATGTTCATTGCGTCTTAAATGGAACTACTCATCTGAGTGAAGTTATGGGTGTAATTGCACGCAGGATCGGATCTGGGCAATCACATTTTGGCTTATTATTCATACCGTAGCACTGTTGCAAATCGGGTATCTCTGATGTTACACCTTGCCCAGATAGGGTGAAGGGGTAGCTGAAACTGAATGTATTTCTGTGAAATGGCTTGCACTCCATTACTGTACCTGTCCAAACCAAGCACTTCCACAAAGACACATCAGAGAGAGCATTTCAACTGTTAAGAGAGTCATAAGGCATAGATTTTCAATGCAAAAGGTCATGAGGCTGCAGTTTCACTGGTAATGTGCTGCATTTGCATAGACACATATTCAGACAGTTAATGGTAGTGCAGAATGCTTTAATGATTTTCATTTGCATCAAGCTGTTCTCACCTCTTAGGAACATAATGGATAAATAGGAGAGGCCTTTTGTTTGCTCTTCATGAAAGTTACCAGTGATTAAGTGGTGCTGAGGGAACAGACTCATGCTCTCATTTGAAAAAAAACCCAAAACCGACAACAAAACTGCCCATCAAAGCTGACTTCAAAGTGACCTACTTCATTTTGATTTAAAATGGCACTTGTGTAATTTATTTTAATGTTATGCAGATTTCCTAATTCATAACACAGAAGTGGTCACTCTTAACTGAAAATACAGAAATAGTTATTACATCAGTTGCAAAATACTCATAATTTGTTAGGGTATTCTTTATAGTGTTGAATTACAAACAAAGCTATATACACTTAGGTTTTCTTCCAAATGGTTTCAGCAGTCACATTTTTTATTAAAAAATATGTCCAGAATAGTTGTGAGTAATTTGATACTTTTTGCACTATGCTATGGTGCTTTGTAAGAAAATCCGAGCCAGAGGCTTGCTAGAGAAAATCTTGTCATGATTCCATATGGGGTCTCCCTGTGAAAATCTTCTCCACACCTTCCTGGAATATAAACGTATACAAAGTATGTCTTGAACCCTTGCAACTCAGTATCAGCTTCTTGGGCTCCTCTGTCATGCCTCAGCTCAAAAGCCCCTTCTTGAAAAGGACGTAAAGAAATTATCTTAGTCTCTGGCTGTGTTATGTTTTTAGGCATTTTCTGAAGGATTTCATGTGCAGTTCAGTCTCTTTCAGTGTAATCTTGAAAAAAATCTGAGTGGCTTTTTGAGAATAAAGCTCTGTTCTTAAATACCTTTCTCTCAGAATAGTCATGCTTAAATTTTTGTTCCTAATTTGTAGGCACACAAGTCACGATTTCATTGCCCTGATTTGCACATTGGTGCCTTGCTACCACTATTTTTTTATTATATTTTTCCAAGTCTGCTGGAGTTTCAACTTTATGTGTCACACTGAGAAGCTCAGCCAAGACAGTCCACATCACAAATACCCAAACTTCAGTAGTCTCCAGTCGGGGTAGAAGGGTGCAACGTTTCTGAGAGCTGCTAGAATGAACAGGCTTTCAAGTATTTGGGTCTTTTCAGCTAATGACTTCCAGTTCTTTCAGTTTCTAACCCCCCGCCTTCCAGACAGTGATCTTGAGTAGTTCTTGTGGCATCGCAAGCCTGTCATTTAAATCAAGATATGGAACTTGACTTCATGTGTTTGGAATATTCTCCATTTTCACAGAATCAGTAGGATGTTTGGGGAGCACAGAATATGCAAATGCAGGCCTGCTGAATACATAATTTTTATGGCCCTTCTGTTTTGTATTGGCTTTGTAATTTGTCCAGTGTTTGACTAAGGGGTAATTAAATTTACAATGAGAATATATCGGTCCCTCCTTCTCTTCACTGATTTTAATTCTTTACTCTTCCAGTTAATTTTCTTTTAAATCTGTCTTTGTGTTCTCAGTGTGCCATGAAAGGGCTAGTCAACAGCCTGAATACAGGGGCAGTTGAGGGAAATTTCTGTCTGCAATCAATCTTCCCACTACAGGAGGAGTGCTGGATATCCTTACATGTACAATAAAACTGGCTGAATTCAGTGACCACTGCCTGACCAGCATAACAATTCCTTAGCAATTTATGGCAGGTTGGGAGAGCAAGGATTTCGGATTACATTCAAGAGGTCTGTGCATGCAAGGCTATAACTTTCTTGGGTTAGGAATAAAAGACCTCTTTGGAGCTAAGTGTAATTTTAGTGTATGGTAAGATGTAGTGCCTTCACACATGAAAATAAGATCCATTATTGACATTGTATTTCAGTACAGGTAGATAAAAATGCATTTCACATGTATTATCCATGTAGATTCTTTGCGTTTTGTGTGTTTATAGCCTCACAGTGGTCTTGATCATCTCAATCTTGGGTTTTAGTTATGCACTTACGTGCAACACATGGAAATATAGCTTACTAAGTGAATATGACTGAGAAGATATTCCAGAAGCAAATCCTAGAAGTGAAGGTGAAGCATTTTAGCTGATGCTGACAGAATTGCAGAAACTCCTTGCTGTAATGGGAAAACTTTGTTCAAAACCAAAAATGTTCTTATGGTTTTAATTGAGTGGCAGAAAATTACTTCTGTGTAGTCATCCCTGCTAAGAGTTTCTTTAAAACCAACATTTTCCATTTTTCCTTGTTTATTTCTTTTTTGCCTAGTAGTTGCCTCCCTGAATTGGATTTATAAACTATGACTCTAAGGAGGATAAAATGTTTTCTGAAGAATTTGATCCAGATGTATATTACTGTTTCAATAAATATATTTTAAGTATTTAGGGTGGAGAAGGGTTTTTGGGAATTTGGGGGTTTGTTTGGTTTTGGTTGTTTCGGTTTGTTGGGAGATTTTGTTTTGTTTTGGTTTGGTTTGGTTTTTTTGTTTTTTGTTTTTTGTTTTTTTTAAATATCCTGGTTAACTTTGAAGCAGCCAAATTCTTGCTGTGTAAAGCTCCAGGAAAGTCTATAGTATTTCAGAAGGGATTCATGTGGCCCTTGGGTTTTTGGACTGTATCATGTTGCAAGCTCCTAAAATAGGACTGTTTGGAAAGCTACAGGCTTCCCATCTTTTTGTCTGGAAAAGTTATAAAATGGAACAGGCAGGCTTTTCACTGAGCTGCTGAGAATGCAGTTCTGGCTATGCAATCAGGACTAAATAAGGAGCAAGATCTGCACTAAAAATAGAAACAGAGGCTGATCCAACTGCAGCGTGAGTTATAATCCTCACACAGCAAAGGGCTGGTAGGTTCAGCTGAGGACACTCAGTTGCAGAGAATCAAATAAACTTTATACTGCCTCTAAAAAACCTTCATACCCTAGCTGCTCTAACCAGATTTTTACCAGTCAGCAGAACTATTAATCATGCCTGCAAATTATTTAACATGGTTTTTCAAATGTAGATCTCTTACTATTATTATTTTATTAGAGAGAGGATTGTATTTGGGACATAGTAAGAGAGAAATGTGGGTTGGGTTTATGTAACTGTTTGAGGAACATGGTGGAAAATGACACAGAGAGATTTACTGCACTTTTCCTCTCAGCTGGGTAAATAGGGTTTTATCAGTGCTTTGTGCCTTAAGCTAACGTGCCCACGGACACGACGTGACTCCAGTTGGGCACAGTGAGCTGATTTGGGTATCTGGCCAGGCCTGGGCTCTTGTCACAATCTGTGCAGTTCACAGTGTGTGCTTTGAGGGAAGTTATTCTGCTTGTTTCAAGAACAAAGTACAGAACTGTGTAGTTCATTCCTGCCCCCTCCCCTCCTCTTTGTTAGTAAAATAGTTCAGAACATATTCATCTTTTATTTGTGTATTTCCTTTCCACTAACACATACCTCATAAGCTTAAGCCAAACTTGCCCAGGGAGTTCAAATATATTCTTTGATACAGAATAGACTGCTATTTCTTATTTGTTGTTAGGAACATTTGGTTATTAAATATTTGGATTAAATGAGCACAGCCAGCTACAGCTATGTTCTGCTTGCTTTCTTTGCCTGTTCCTGCATCTCTCCAGGCAGTGATATGGCAAGCATGAACAAATTTTCTGTTACTTCAGTCTTAAAAGGCAGAGAATCTGTAACAGACTCTGGTAATTCATCACAGAATTCCAATTATTCTAGATATGATTACATATGAAAATTTTAAGAAGTAGAAGACACCAAATCACTCATCTACTGACTAAATGTTTAAGAATATTTTAATTAATTTTTAGTTTTCAATTAGCTGCAGAATTTGTTACTGAAAATACACCCTGTTCATGTATTTTTTGCCTGTTAATCACAGGAGTTGCTCAGTCAAATGGAAGACAGTGAGTGGAGGAGAAACATCTGGGTCATTTGACACATGCAAAAGCTCACACAGCAGTGGGAGTAAGTGGAATAAGACCAAGGACAGAGATCATCAAACCTGCACAGGCCAAGAACAAGGCAAATAGAATAGTGTCAGTGAGTCACAAATCAATGGCTTGGTTGCATTTTCTTTGTTCAGTTCCTTCCACACCATAACGTGAACTACAATATTCCCTGTTTCCAGACTCCTATCCCAGCACCCCTATCTCCTCTCTTCCATGCCCCATACTGAGTGCACAGCTTAGCAGAAGCTGCGAGCAGCTGCCTTGCAGAAAGCCAAGCTGATCAACACCATCTTGTAGCTGTGGAGGCAGCAGCCTCATTCTCCAGCTGAGTTCAGAGGCCTTTTTTCTTGTTTTGTTTTTGTATTCTCATTTTTTGTGCTTATATTTGAAGATCTGTATTTTCTGGGAGAAAAAAAAGGAGTGTGTGCAGTCCAGGAGGCGTAGAGAAGGGATATTGGGTGATCATTGCTCTGAGTGCTTTACAGGCAAATATGTGTATCATTGTGTTTTAGTCACATTCAAAACTTACACTGATTAATTGTCTCATTTTTTGACATAAACAAAATCTTTATAAGACTACATAAGGTTTTGCATTAGTTTAACAATGGGTTACACACACCTAGTTTTTGTGTACTGTTAGCTATTTGAAAGAAATAATTTGGTGTAAGAAAAGCAATGTAAGCCTGCAGCACTCACAGTAATTTTAGTGAATTTATTAAAAGTAGTTAAATACTAGTATCAGTTTAGTGATTGCGCTTAAAAAGTCACACCCAATACAACGAAGAATTGTTTAAATTATATATGGAAAGAGGGAAATCCTTTTAATAACATATTTTGGGTAACTGAAAGTTGCACAAAGAGGAAATGGCATTACTTGAACTCAGTATCAGCCCACACAGAGGTTCACATGAATATCACACCAGTTTACAATGAGTCTGGTTCTAGATTAGAAAACAGTGGTGGTGAACAGTGCATTATAACTGAAATGTTAAGAGGTAACTCCAAAACTATATATGAACAGGTGTGAAATTCTACCTTACCCGCCTCTTCACTATTAATTCTGAATGTAATAAAAAGATGGAATAATTTCTTAAGTCCTTGCACATGCAGAATGAATGAATCCAAATTAAGAATTCTTTTCTTAAAGAGGATTTGTTTGTTTTTTATCAGAGTCCTTTTGAAGTACAAGAGGAGGTCACAGCTGTTCTCTTCATTCACATGTAGTCTAATAAAACAAACAACATATGTATAGGTCACAGGAGTTTAGCACTCAGAACAGGGATTTGTATATGATTTTGAAAACCGTAAATAACAAATTACACTTAACCTTTATCATTCTGCCCATCAGCCTGATTTGTTAGTAATGATTTGTGTTGGAATGAAGGTTTTCATACATTACAATGTTCAGAAAAATAAAAATTCCCCCACCAAATGCAAGATAGCAAGGTCCACATTTACATCCTCAGTCTTAATTCCAATTGTCATAAGTCTTATAGATTTGCATAATTACTGCATTTGCATAATCACTTAAGACCTAGATCTGTGCTCCAATGAAAGCAGACCTGAAGCCTTTTCCTAAATAACGTTTAACCACATTGTGTACTGCGAGGATACAGGACTGACCTCAGAAATGGGCATGTTGCCCTTTCTTTAGAGAGCGTTGGCATCTGGGCACCTGAGTGAGCTTGGTGGGTCAATACAGGAGCATCCTAATGGTCATGAGCAGCCTGCTGGTGGTCCTTGTGCCATAATACATCTGGAGTAGATAGGTCTTGGGGAGGAGGAGCTATGGATTATACCATGTTTGCTCATGGACCAAAGGGCTTTTGGTTCAATTACAGTTTGCACACAGCTGTGGTGGTCTCATTTACCCTCAGAGGGGGGCTTTCAAATAGTGAGGATTAAAATAACAAACCCCAAATGCATCACTCAGTTTCATATAAGTCAAGTGGGAAGATTAGCTGGAAAATTCACACATACAAATCAATGTGTTCTTCCCCTTTTTTTAATTTTTTCTTGTTGAAGGCAGTGAGCTACAGAAACCTGTCAGTTTGCATATGGTCACATGGATATTTGCTTTTGAACCAGGCAGTGAATTTCCCTTTGGCTTGCCTAAAACACAGAACCCTTACCTCTCTTTTTACTCTAAAAATTCTGTCAGTTCAGGGAAATTGTTCTTGCTAGACTGAAACACTGAAAAGCAGATAAGTATTTCAGTGCAGAATAGGTGGTTGCTATTGTTATATGATAGTATAAATTAATTCATTGTAGGAAACAGGTAACTTACAGGATATAGGTTCGGTCTTGACACCACACAAGTCATGACAGAAAGTTATTGTCATCTGATAGTTTTTGGATGGCCTCTTTACAGTTAAGTCAGACCCTTACACCAGTTTCCAGTGGACAAATATCTGAACCAGAAAGGTCATTATGATTGTGAGCAATCTAGTATGGCTTCGTGTCAATACTGTGAGAATGTGGCATTACTCTCTGTGCCAGGAAGAAATTTAATTATGGTATTTGCATAAAATCTTCTTTTTTTGTGTTGTGCTTAGTCTGCAGAATATCCGCTTAAAAGATTTCAGCAGATACTCCTCTTCCAAACACAGACAGGAAATCAAAAACAGTTGAAGGCATCTTCTCAGGATAGAGTTGCCCTGAATGGACATCTTCAAGCACAAGCCAACAAGGCAATGATTTCCTTGTTCCAGGGATAGCTGTTTCCTTTTATTTTTTCCTGTCAGTCTTTCTAATTGGCAGATTACTTGGCAAAATCAAGTAAGACTCAGCAAAATTAACCTTTTTAATCACTACTTGCCAAAAGAGTCCTGCTTTCCAAATATCCTGAATAGAGTAACTGTAGAACTAATGGACTTCCAGCATCTGGAGCCACCAAACAAAGGAACAGTTTGGTATCTGTACTTAAAGTTGTTCCCTCTCTTAGCCTGCATGCTGGATAGCTGTTAAGAACAGGAATTGCTGCTTTTCACTCATTCTTGCAGAATGGTAAGAAGATCTCATTGAGGCAATTCTAATTGGCAAAGAAAATGAGATTTTGCTCCTAGACCTGTGAAGTATCTTGAGTACATTTCAGGAATTGCTAGATGATGTTTTAAACCCTCTTCTGGCTTTGGAGCAGTGGCCAGTCCTGAAAGGCTGAAAGAAGTTGAACTTGCAACAGTCTATATTCAGTATCTTTGCCCACTCACTGAATTCGTGAAGGTTCTTGAAGTGTACATCTAAGGTAAATGCAGTTCTCCTGCTTCAGACTGGGACTGGTATCTGGAACCATCAGCTCACAGAAGTCCCTATCCTTGACAAAAATTTTGTGTCCTTAATGACTTTTGGCCATCACTTCAATGACAAGAGAGATGGAAAAATCAAGATGATCCCTCTTCTGTAAATGGATACAGAGCACTTAATTCAATCCTCCAATTTCTGTCGATGATGGTTATGGAGTTCCACCTGAAGTAGAGGATTCATCTTTCTATATTCTTCTGTCAAACCGCATGTTATTGGAGTCAGTCATCTCTTTACACTTGGGATGTAACAAGTGCCCTGTTAACTACAAAAAGTGAAGTATTCTAAGATATTCACTTGATTTTTCCTACCTAGTTATTGCAGACTGCATGTCTGTTTTAAGATTGTTATAGCAATTCCAGGTAAAGCGTTAGAGCATACTCTGTCAGAGCAGCATCTGTGCTGACAATTTCAGCAAGAAAATTATTTATCTTAGACATCTACAGAGCATCATCCTGAAGCTCTGTCTTCCTAATTCAACAGATGTTACATATATTAACGACTCTTGATGGGTTGCACCATAAAGTGTTGCTCCTACTGCAACCTCTTAAGAATCTGAGTCTGGCTGGGAAGGAACTAATGATTGTTATTGAGTACACTGCAGTGAAAACAGGGATATATGCTGCACATGGGTAACTGCTAGGAGGAAAACAGAGAATGAGTTACCTGTCAGTAATGATGAGTGCTAAATGTGCACATATCCCACACAGCCCCCATTCTCTTTTTGTTGTACTCCTGCACACTTGGGATTCTCACACGCAAAGGCATGCTGAGTGTTCTATTGTCCAAATTAAAATCTTGAGGTGCCTCGAGGCTTACATGTGCTATATCAGCTATGTCAGCCCTTGCAGTCCCATAAACAAACGTGCAGCTCCAGCAGATATGAATATATACCTCTCACTGAACTCCTGGTGCTGTATCTTATCAGTCATTCAGTCACGGGAATGAAAAGCTTTCCTGCAGGTTCTTTGTGCAATGAAAGTAGCAATACCAGATAGCATAAGCATTTTCAGTCCTACAAAGGATAAAGTAATTTTAAAATGCACACATAAAACAACAGTAAGAGTATCTGAACAAACAATATTTGAAGCTGTGTGAGTTACAACTTTTAAGATATTTTCCTTTAACTCCAAATTTTGAAACTTATTAATGGAATGTGGCATCAATAAATAGCTTGTTTTAAACCTTTGTCTGCACAGCAAGTGTGCAGTTCTATTGTCATACAAAATTTAAGAACACAAGCAAAATTGCCAACAAACATCGCCAGGCAAACAGTTACAAGACAATAGTAAGCCATCATCCCTAAAAGCAAAAATATGGACCGATCCACAATGGAATTAAAATTGTCAAGAGCACATCACATTTGCTCTCGAAGAATTCTGTACGTTTCCAAATCACAGCCAAACAAAACACAGGTAGACATCTGTCTGCAATCTGCATAGTTGCCGGATGTGTCTTCTGCCAATTCATCCCTTAAATAATGAGTATTTCTGTGCAATCCTGTTTTTGTCATACGTTATATACAGTGGCTTAAACTTTTCAATATCTCATAAATAACAACAGTAGACTAACCTGGGGATTAGACAGTGCAAAGCCTGATAGGAAAATAAGGATTCAGGAGACTAGACAAAAAAAAGGTAGAAAAGACTGAAAATGAGAGAAGAGCAGAAGGGGAACAAAATAATAAACTGAGGAAAGCGTCAATGCCAGTAAAGGTAATATCCTATTCAAGAAAAAGAGTGAAGCACTGATGGAAACAGGAGGGCATGTTCATCCAAACCCATTATAGGAAAGAAGGACAATTATTTCTCTTTTGTTCTTTACCATGTTTTAATACTACTGTATAAAGTCATGCATTGTAACTGTTGAGGGAAAGGTATACCTAGAATTTAAAAGCAAGCATATACCATAAGAAGAGTCATGAACCACAGAGATAGGAAATAATGGCTGTGGTCATTCTTAGAGAATTTATGGTCCTTCTGAAAGCCAGGGATCAGATTCAGACTTGACTCCCTCAATTTGGTTAAATAAGCCACAACTGTTGCCAGCAGGTTTGTTTTCTTGTGAGTCAAACTCCAGCTTTACCTTTGCCCTTTTGTCTCAGTGGAAGATCAGCGTGTACATATGAACACAGAATTATTTTCTTTTCCATAATGATCGAACCCAAATGTTATTTTACCTTTGCCAGCTTTGTGTAGGTGATGTGCCATCTTGCATATTTATTTTCCTGGAGTGATTCCCAGAAGTGTGCTATGCTTTTTCTTGCTCATGTCTCACTAGCTTTATTTATGAGTTGTGTACACCAGGTTTTCAGTCCCTGGGGACAGGCCTACAAAGGAAATCTGTGGACAGTATTTAATACTTACAAGCATGAGACCAGTAAAAAGGCAGCTCCAAATGATTCACAATTTCAGACTAGATCGTGGATAAGTTAGCATCCATGGTTTAAAGCCCAAACACCTTTACCTGTTTGGTCATGTAGGAGGAAGGCTCCTTTATCAAGTGGAAACAACTGAATGTGCAAATTTTTGCTTGGTTTACAGATTTAAAATTCCATTGTTCTCTGATGGCTGAGTCTAATAGCAGTATTGTTATTGTTGTTGATTCTTACTGATGGCATAGAACCGTGTTTTAAAAATACCTTTTTTCTTGTGTTTAGATACATGAATTCCCTTTGGCTGTAAAGTAAATCAAGAGAAGGCCCTCTTTCTCACATGCCATCACAACTGATGAGATCTGAGGGGTGTATTATCCCTTCAATTATAGCTTGCAATCCCATTAATTGAATAATAGCATGACCTGGGGAAACTTAATGGCTAATAAGGGTACATAGGAAAGCTGACACACAAATTTGATGTACATTTTAAACTGCTGTTGTGTTTACAGGTTGGCTGCTTGAAAAAAACGCAGTTTTTACCATCTTCTAGGACTTCTGTGAGATGCCATAATTGCAGGACCATTCCTCAAAACAGAACTGATGGATAAGCATTCTGATGGTCAAGCCAAGGAGCAGGGCATCTTCTCCCCCTTCAATGCTGTAATTCATCTGACAAGCCCATTTGATATTTATGCCTGTGTTCTTCATCTGGCAAATATTTCCTCCCTAGGTCTCTTCATAACAGCTGCACTAGGTGTGATGAGGCTGTTGACTCGTGTAGCATGTTAACATGTTGGTATTGTACTTCAGGATGCTCCTAGACTCGCCTCTGTGCCAGCTCTAGTGTCGGTGCAAACTGCAAGCACAGGATCTCACTTGCCAGGCTGTCTGTGTGTCTGTGCATATCTGGGGTTTGGTAGCTGGTGGTCAGTGAGGTGGTTTAGCAGGCTGCTGAGAGCCATGGACAGGGGACGTGGCACTGCTCCTGTGCAGGGGAAGCAGATGGAGTGCAGAGCACAGTTCAATGCCAGCCATAACCAGGATCATTCTCCCAAGTGCTGTGCCAGAGCAGGCTTTCTAGTGATGGTGCACAAGTGATAGTGCACAACTTCTTCTGTGCCAGGCTGGGCACTCTTGCCTTGGGGCAGGCAGGAGGGAAATGCAAGGGCTGTAAGTGTGATGGAGGAATTAGCACTGCCAGTTTGGTTCCACTCGGTGTCATTGGCAGCTATCAGACCTACTGGTGACAGGCAGGACAGAGCTGCTGAGGTGACCTGCCCTTTACCACTCTTTACCCTCTTGGTTCTACTGACACCTCAACTCACAAAACAATTCCCTTTAAGGCGATTCACCCAGTGACCCTAAAGAGCTGATTACTCAGTGGGATGAAATGGAGCGAGGTAGCCTGAGGACAGGCATTACTGTGGGCTGGCTTTGCAGCTTCTGCCGTCTCAACTACTGCTCTGTAAAGTCTGGGATCTGGCCTGAGGGAAAACCAGTCAGTAAGTAGCTTAAAGGAAGGGGATGCCCTCACTAACCCTTTACTGAATTAAGGGTCCCAAGTAATACCAATTACCTCAGTTAAGAGTCCAGCACTTGTCAATCTCTCCACATGCTCCCTGACATCTTTACCACACCCAGCTGAAACAGTTGTCTCCTCCATCCTGACACCTCAAAGTACACGCAGAGCTCCAAATCCTTTTCTGTGTAGCAGAGCCCTGACAAACATTTTAATCAGGTATTGGATGAGACCAGTGGGCGCGTCCTGGTGCAGCTGTTGTCCATGGTAGCAGGAGCAGGGGGGTATTGCTAGTTAAGGAGAAGAGGCTATTGGGGTCTTTCCTTCATCTCAGTCACAGGACCTGAAGAAGACTTTCTTAAAGGCACCCCATCCATCACACAGCTGCAGCTGACACCTGAGTCAGGGATATAGCACTGGCCTTGAAGAAGCAGTGCTGTAATTTATGCTGGCTAACAGGACAGGAACAAGTGCATACATCCCATGCTTTGTGCCAGAGCCAGGATGCCTTTTGCAGACGTACTGTAGCTTGTTAGGCAGAGACACCTTGGGAGAGTAAAGAAGAGAGGCTGTGCTGCTGAGAAGGAGAAACAACAAGCTGCGAACTGGGGGTGAGGAGAGAGCAGAGCAGATGCTGATGTATTACCCTGGTTCATTGGTCCTACAGGTATTGGCTGGGCCAAAACTGCAAGGGATGCTCTCAACTATGGCCTGCTGTTTTCAAACAAACCAAATTAGCACGTTATTTGTGAGTTTATGCTCAGTTTTTATTTAGTTCTTTGGGGTTTTTCCTATAGAATCATAGAAGGGTTGGGGTTGGAAGCAGCAGTTGTAACCATTGCCATGTTTTGTATTGTTTTGTTTTCTTTAATAACAAAGAAATCATTCAGAAGCATGACTAGACTTGTTTGCAAGTAGTTACATTTAGCTGTAATCTGCCTGGTGGATTGCAGGAGAAAAATTGCACTAGTTCGAACTGGACTGAGTAGCAAGGATACTTTAATTTGGGACGGCAAAGAGAAAATTGTATAACACTGTTGTGCTGTCCTGAGTGGGAGAAGAATCCAGTGAATTGCATTATTTTTCCGTCTTTGTAATCAGTTTGTTATGCAGAGAGCAATGCCATGGGATTCAGCATTTCATCTGCTGGGTTTTCCCTGGCAGCATCTGAAGAAGTTCATTATAAGTGTTTATCACATGATCCACTTAATCAAACCACTGAAACTTGGAGAATAAGTCACTCTAACAAGACCCTTCAGAGCTGCCTTATAAGCTACTTACTGATATACTCTTCCTTGGTGAGTGTACAATGAGTTTCCTTGTATCCCAGTCTATGATACAGGAAGTTCATTATCCCCAGTCCAAATTCAGACGTAAAGAAAGGAAGCAGGGCTTACAAAGGAGTGACAGATAATTTGCAAAGGATTTTAGTTAGCCACTCAAATCCCAGATAGAGTCAGACTGTAAGCTCTTCGTAAGAACAACCTTCTGGTATTCAGCATTAGGCACAAGGCTGCTATATCTCCATGGCTGCTTCTAATGTTGTAAAATGCAGGCAGCACATGAAAAATTATGAAAAATGCTTCTTTTGATTAGAGATTTCCTAATGGAAGTGTGTGAGAGAGAAATCAGAACTGAAAGCATGCTTTTAGCTGGATGATAGCACATCTACAGCACGACAGTCAGAGCCGATGGCTGGGCTGATGCGAAATGCCTTGAAAGCCTTTGCTAAATCCCCGTGTGCACTGAGGGGTCGAGGCACTGAGACTTGTCTGGCAGGCTCAGAGCTCGCAGACACGCTGTTTGCAACCTGTGCTTGTGCCCCATATGTCTGGTAGGGATAAATGCCTTTCCTGGTGGTGTACCTAAGAAATGTTCTGGTTGTAGGGAGCAGGTAGGTCAAGGACTCTGCCTCCTTGAAGGCATTCATTTTACTGAGCTCTGCCATAAGCAATGTGACACCAGTTTTCCTGGCACTCACTGGATTTTCTCACCAATGCTGTTTAACAGAGAGTGTCTCATAAAGCCTTGTCTTCTAGCTATCTGCAAAAGACCAGTTTGGTTATCACCACAGATGTAGGCTTAGACCATACTTAATATAGAAATGCCCTGGATAGTTTTCCCAAGCACCACCCTGTCTCCATATAATAGCACTGCTCAGCTACACCTCTTATTTCACGTCATGTGAAGGCAGTACAGGGTCACACCAGATCCAGTGTTGATTTTGTGTAGGGATGCACAGGCTGAGCCTGATGTGGGTCTCTGGACGAACATTTTTTTGTACTGAAAAAAACTGCAGTTGGGGCCAGGAACATCGGGCAGTTTGAGACAAGCTGCTCTGTAAAACATCAAAACCAGGGAAGTGTGCACAACTGGGAAATATGGGCAACAGAAAACTATAAACTGGTTTGATGGGGATGGTGCTTTTTCCCTAGTATAGCTTCAGTAAAGCAAGTCACAAAATTCATACCATCATCTGGGCACTGCTTTGAGGGAATGATGAAACCTGTCTCTCCAATGCCAAGTCCATCCAGCCCAGAGCTTAAAATTCAACCTGTTAATTACTCCTGGGAATAATTAACTCCAGCCTGGAGTGAGCAAGGACTCTTGACTACATCAATCAGTGTGAGAGTCTGAGATGTGCAGTTTTCATTCCTTGTGTTTTCCATGTACTGTGTACCTGTCTGTCTTGTCTTGGTGCAGCTGTCAGTCTCTTGACTGCTGATACACTGATATATCAAATTGTCATCAGTATGGCTGTGTCCTCAGGAGGGACTGTGCTGCTTTAGTAGGTTGGTTTCCAACTAGTAAGTTAAAATGGGACACAAAAGCCTGGAGGAAAATACTGTTTTTCTCTCTTTTTCCTCTTCTTTTTAAAAATAGTAAATGGTAAGTTATTTTACCTTTTTAAAAAAAGGAGCCCAAAAGAGATGAATCTATGCTAGCTGATTAGTTTTGCTGCTGCATTCAATTTTATTACAGTGTAGTTCCCTTCCTCTTTCTCACTTCTTTATTGTACTCTGTCTTCTCAGGTGCTATTGTGCTCATTTAAAGAGCTCCCCTCCATCTTTCTTTTGGGACAGTCTTACTGCTGGCTTTCTGCTGTTTCAGCTTCTACACAGCTGGTTCATCAAGGAAAAAACTCTCTTTTGTAAGGCTGTGAGGAGAATGGACCCATAAAAATCAATATTTTTTGTATGTACGTAGTTCTTTCTGAAGTAAGTCTTCAACAACCTTACCTAAATGGCCACTTTGCTATTGTCTCAGCTTCTTAGCTAAGGAGGCTGGAGAAGAGTGAGTGGGTAACTTTCTGCTGTCTGCAGCAGTGCAGTAATAAAGTGAAGAATAAAACTTCTGTTTTCCAAATGATTCTCTGCCCTGTATATGGGGAAAGCCAATACCGAGCATAGGGAACCATTGCTGGTAGGGATATTTTTAGTCTGCTGTAAAGAGGGATGGTCAGTTGTCCACTGCATGCTGTTGGTTTGGCATTTGGGAACCACTAGTGGCTGTATCAGTGCTGAGGCTGGATTTCAGGGTCTCTGTACAGTCTGTTTGGAGGGAAGTTCTGGGAGGAAGGCTGTGGCAGGTGCATCTGGCTGCGTGCATTTGCACTTGTGTGAGATGCACACAACGCCCACTGAGAACTGATGCTACCAGATACTGACTGGACTGGGTTTGGTCAGTGCCAAGCTGGGCTCAATTCTCATCTCCTAGGGATGAAGGATTCTTTAATGCACTTGCTGCTTCTGGGGTGCTCAACTCAATCCCCAGTAGTGTTACCTGTTTAGAAGCCTTTCTCACTGAATTTCTTCCTTTGAAGACTGCAGGGTTTTTAACAGTGGACTGCAGCACCTGCTGCTTGCTGGAAATCCAGAGGCTGGCACATGAGAGCATTGCAGTGCTGAACGTGGCAGTCACAAAGCATCACATTTACCAGATTTTCACTGGGCGTAGCTGATGAAAAACAAAACAGACATGCTGTAAGGACTGTCAGCTCAAGTAAAGGAAGGTAGCTTTGAAGAAAGCCTCCAAGATAGTGTTTTCAGAATATACTTCCGTAGAAAAAAAGTGGAAAATCCAAAAAATGAAATTCAGCCAGAATGAGCTCACTGCAGGTGGTGCTAGTAATGATTTTTTAAAAATTAATTTTAGTTATTAACTATTTTAATAGTTTGGGGGGGTGGTTTGTACAGTGTCTGCCATTACAGTACCTTCTTCTGCAGCCCCAGGAAACCCACACTTCTGAGGTTCTCTGGAGCTTTCCAACAGTGTGCATTTCCCCGTTCTTAGAAGAGTGGGACAAGTCAGACAGAGAGGGCTTCATCTGCCCAGCCATCAAAGCAGGTTCTGGGAAGTTTCCCACTCCTTGGCAGATCCCCCTTCCACAACAGCCAGTCCTGTGGGGATTTAAATCCACCGGGTTCATCCAAGTTTCACCTGAGATTCCCTGGATCTGTCCATTAGACCCAGTGTCTGCAGAGGTTGCTGTGAAACTCCCCTGACCCGAGGGTTAGGTGGGCAAGCAGATGCTTGCCCCTAACCCTCTGGAAACTGGAGAAGTCCTTGATACATTTCAATGAAGAAAAAATGTTTTAAAAAACCCTGCCTTTGCTTTTGATGACATTTCTTGCAGTTTGCATGGATCTGTGCAGTGGCATGCAGTGCTCAGAGCCACGATGCAGGGAGTAAGGGTGTTTGTATTTGTCTGGTCCCATCTACATCAGCGGGCCCTTGAAATGTAGCCTAGCTGGCAGATCTGGTCAGGCTGGGAAACTGAGCTTTAGATGGTTTTTTGTTTGTTTACAAGTGATCTTGGCCACAGACAGGGACACACAGCTGGTGGTCTGTGCACTGTTCCATGATCAGGCTGAGGCTGGGCTCCAAGCCGATGAAGGCTGGAGTGGGGCTAAGCAATTCCATCTTATTCTTGGCTTAATTTGGAGGTGGATTGGACAGGCTGCTACTCTGCTGCCTTTTTCTGCGGTCTGGCATCTCAGGGCCTGGTTTGGCTTTGCTTGTGTGGGCAGCAGCATCCAGTGCCCGTCTGCCATGGCAGTGGAACCTCTGCTTGCTCAGATGTCCTACTCCTGCAGCCCAGAGAACACTTCTTGCTGTGAGCAATAACTTGTAATACAAATACCACACAAATACAGGCATTTCTCTCCCTGCACTGGTTGTAATAGGCAGGGTGGGAGAGGTGTGTCTGATGTCTCAGAGAGGGTTTTGCAAGTGGCTTTTGTGAGACGTCCCTGTGCCAGTGTGGTTCGTGCTGGCTGAGGGGACTGTGTGAGCATCCATCAGCACAGCTCAAGGAGAGCTGGAGATTTGTAACGATACTGATGTGCTGTGTGCCAGCCTGCAACTTCAGAAGACACATGCTGGGGACTGGGGAGAAGGAGCAGTGCCAGCCCATCAGTACTGGGAACTGGTACTGTGGCAGTGCTTCCTTGCAGCAACAGCATGATAAAGGATGGTGGAGGAGGAGGCTGACAAAAGCCATGACCTTCCAGGCAGGATCTGTTTCCCAAACACAGGTTAAACAATAGCAGACTGCTACAGGTGTGGGCATGGAGGCACCTGTTAAATTAAAGCCAAAGTGTAACTAGAGAGATGTTTGCTTTGGAAGATAACATGTACCTTTTCTGCACACTGAGGGTGAGGGAACTCTCCGAGACATGTTTTACTTCATTACCACAGTAGACCTCTTGCACTGCAAGGCCACAGAGCTCCCAATTCTCCCCTCCCACATCCCCTTCCCTTTCAACACAGGGGTCCCTCTCAGCTTTACCAGTGCCTCCAATCTGACAACCCAGAAGCATCCTAAATGGTGGGAATTGCTCCTTTTCTTATCTCATTGGGGAGCTTCCTGACCACACTGCCCAGACTGATGTTGTTATTAAGATGCACAACTCTCTGGTGCCTGCAGCCTGGTCAGTGGCTGGAGATAAGGGAAAGGCTCTCAGCAAGGCACCCTTTGGTGGAGCTGTTATAATGAGCCTTCTTTGTTATCTCCCTTGCAGGTGGTCCCAGAGGGGCTGCAGGGAAGTCTGCTGCTTTATTTTCTCAAATGGCATCAAATGATGGCAGTTAAGATCCTACCAGGAGAAAATGAGCTCTTAGGGCAGCATTTCTTCTCCTGTGTACAAGGCTTTATTAAATTAACTTTGTACTAGAATCACCCCACACATCCCTCTCTGGAGAGGCCGACCTAACTTACCTGTGGGATAAAATTTTGCAACTCTATTTATAAATAATCACACAGATGACTTGCATAAAAAAACTTTACATGCATTAATGTCATCTGAGTTTTGGCAAGCCTTCAAAGCAGGCTTTCTCTAAATCCTCTATCTCTACCATAATGCTGCACTTATCCAGTGTTAAGTATGTAACTCTCTTGCTTTGCTTACTTTCCACGTTAGGGACAATGAATTTCCTCTCCCCCACATCCCTTGCAAATGTAGAGGTGCTGTGAGACAAACCCCTGGTGCCGTCGCCGTGAAGCGATGCCTTTTGCCTCTGTGGTTACTGCAGCTTGGCAGCTCCAGCTGGGCAGCAGCACTGCCAGCCTGCAGCACAGAGTCTTGCATACTTTCAGCTACTTCTCCGTTATTTGCACATAAAGTTAATAACTGACTCAAGAGTTCATCTACAAATACATATTTAGGACTGCTCTTGGTCAATTTTCCCTCTCTCAGCCACAAAGCTCTTGTTTTCTGCAATTTCCTTGCTGTATTTTCCCTTAACCCTAATCCATTTTAACATTAATGCATTCGTTTTGAAACAGCTGGTGTATTCTCAGCCTCTTCTTCTCCCTTACCTGCTGATTATTTCTTTTTTTTTCCTTTCCTCACCGTCCTCTATACTTCTGCTGTTTGCAAAAACCGGCGTTTCTCCACCCTCTCCCTCTTCACAGCTCCCACCATCTGTCTCTCTACAAATACAAAGCTTTAGGGGAAATGATTCACTAGGCAGCTAGCTCATTACTCACACTCTCCCCATCATGGTTTCTGTCCTTGTAGGATGCTCTAACTAATGTAAAGATCAATGAATCCTGGGGATTGTTATT